>JAXGGA010017169.1:0-24983 GCA_038373865.1 Uloborus plumipes | reverse complement strand
AAAAAAAATTTCGCCAAATTTTTCGCCAACTTGGCGATATGTTGCCAAGTTGGCGTCAAACACTTGGTGGCCAAAAGCTTGGCGACATATCGCCAAGTGGTCGCGCCAATTCATATCACTTGAGTCTGCATTGAAATTAACACTGATTTACCCCAAAAAAGGGGTGAAACACCCCCTTGGGAACATTCAAATGCAACAACAAGGGGAGGTGCACAACTAGACCATCCTCAGAGCCTACATACCAAGCTAGAAGTTTCTACGGTATATAGTTTTTGAGTTATGCGAGCCACATACGCACATACATCCGCACGTACGTACATACAGACGTCACGAGAAAACTCGTCGTAATTAACTCGGGGGTGGTTGAAAAGAATTTTTCGGCTGCTTATATGTTGGTAGGTACATATGCACGTGCTGACAGGTCGAAAAAACTACTGAACATTCATTCGGGGGTGAGCAAAATCAAAATTTAGACTCAAATTTGAGTGATTTTTTTTTCGCGATCACAATACTTCCTTTACTACGTAAAAGGAAGTAAAAACGATGAGAAACTGCTATTTGCTATGATCTTGGGGCGACCCATTTATTTTCTCCCTTCAAAATTGAAGATTGGTGCTGGAGTAGGAGATAAAATGAATCATAAAGTTAAATTTCAGACATTGAATGGAAGTACACTTTGAAGTTCGGATCGAAAAAGAAACACTTCGTCTAAAAAAGAATATATATACCTAGGGTGAAAATAATCCTCAATTCAATCCCCAGGTTAGACGTCATATTAGTATAGTGTGAATGGTATATTTGGGTGGGGAGGGGGATACTTCGTCTAGTTATAAGGAAACCCATTTACCAACTTTACATAAATTTACTATTCATTTTCTATCAAAGAGTTTTTTATTAAAACATTTTAAACAGTTTTGAAATAAAAAAGAGTGGTTGTGTGGGGGAGGGAGGGGGGATGAACCTGACAAATCTATAAGCTCATGCCATCTCACTTTAAACATATTCATGTTTATTTTCTACTTTTTAGACCATCACAAGCCAGACAACTTAGTATTTGAATAAATAAAATCTAAAAAATATCATTTTTTTCGTATACAGTTTTATTCAAAAATTAAAAAATATATGATCCCATTGAGATCCCAATCTAAAAATTTGTATAAACATAGATAAAGTACACAAGAATTTTTGAGAATTTTTTTTAAAAAAATTCATTACATGTTTTTCGAGAAATTTGAATTTGAAATTTAAATTTCATTTTTTTTAAATAATTTTTTTATAAAATTAGTCATGTTGCATATCAGATTAAACGGCAACTAACGTACTTTAAAATGTCATTTACCAAATCGTTCTATCTATATTTGGTGCCGAGTTATGGTCCCTTTTATAATCCCTCATCCATGAAAAAACGAGGGTTTTTCCACAAAGTCTCATAAATGAAAAAATAATAGAGATAAAAGTCCAAAAATTGAGACTTTTGATTAGCTCAAGGGGTACAATTGATGAGCCAAATTTGAAAGAAATACAAAAATGTAAGGTAAAATTTTTCCCAGATTTTGGATCACTTGACCTGGAATGACCCATATGCATTTGTTGTTTGGGAGGGGGGGAGGCAATGGTTACAGATTTAATTTGAGAATTCCCTGAGCATGCCAATTTTGAACTCTACTGTGACAATTTATTTACTTTTCTTGAGCTCCTACTCGATAATTAGTCTCAGAAAAGTTTTGTGCAAGAATCGGATTAAAAACTGCCCATAAACTAAAGTTACGTTGTTCAAAAAAGAAAACAGAGGAAGTTTTGAATAAATGTCGATGACAGGTAAAATAATATTACGTCGGTTCGGTGGAATAATAGCAGGGTGTCAATGATTTAAATCAATTGATTTAAATCAGTGATTTAAATCGCGATTTAAATCAATTGATTTTTTAAAAAAAATCATTGATTTAAATCATTTTTTATTTTAATCCTAAAAAAATTCTCTTGGACAATCCCAATTTCATTATTTTTACCATTTTCTTTTAGAGCTTTGATTTCCATCTAATAAATGGAAAAGTAATCCTACTCATCCCCCTGCACAGATGCTGGAAGGTTGCAGTCTAAATAATATGTATGCACAAATAGTGCTATTTGTTGTCTAATATGTGAAATAAAGAAAATACATGCAGGTGTTGCAAAGAGTGAATTGAGAGGGGAAGGACATGATAGAATGTGTGTGATATACTTTCAGTGAAAAGAAAAAACAAAAACAGCCAAACAGAAGATGAATTTTCTATGCCTTGCATTAGCAACTGGGGGGGGGGGGGCAGTCTTTATTAGTAGCTGAAATGGAATATATTCCAGCTTTACTTTTACAAAACAAAAGCAAAAATAAAGGGGGGGCTGAATGAAGTGGGGATTGGGTTGAGCTTCCTGCCCCATTTGATTTTTATCCTATCTAGTAGACAGGATTATTTTCAGATTGGCTCCTAACACTTTTTTCTGGGTTATTACTGGTGAAGCTTTACTCCAAAGGTGTTTTTGTATTTTTATTAACTTAAAAGTAAGTTGTTCATAAATAAAAATTAATTAATAACTGAAGTTTCTATTTTTTTTTTTTAAAAATCAAAAAAATCCGATTTTTTTTATTTTTTTAAAAAAATCATTGATTTTTTTACACCCTGAATAATAGCAATGTCGTAACTATTGCATAGAACATGGAGTTTATCCTATAGTAAAGGCTAAGCGATTGTCCAATAGCTAAAAGAAAGTAACTGAAATTGATGAGCCACATATGGTTGCTCAGTCCAATCGTTGCATGGGGGAACGGATCCTATGCATCAAAATGTCGGGATCACCGGTTTTTGATCCAATCTAAAAAATGGTGGTTGCCGCTCTTCATTTTTATTTTAAAAGCTGCTGCACAGAATGCATTGAGCTCAAGAGTACCGGAGTGAGTTAGGTATTGTAGGGAAATTCGTCGTATTGCTTTAACCCATTTATGCCCAAGTTTTTTTTAACAATTTTTTCAAATTTTTATCTGCTTAAAACTCTCACTTGGAATGGTTTGCATACATTTTAGGCTTAAAATAGTTCGCTGTTGCCATATTTATTAAGTTATTTAACGTCTTGTTTATGGGATATTTTGCAGATATGTGAGCAAAATACGACCTAACTTGACTTCACTTCTGCAAAGTAACATTACAGAAGGCATCTGTGATCTATTTTGAGCAAATCATTTTAAAATAGTTTAATTTTATGGAACATAAGTTCGCAAAAAGAAACATACTTTCTGTGGCTACCCATGCTGGATCGTTGCTTGACCGATTTGTCTGAAAATAGCTGCCAATAAATAAACTCTGATGTCCAACTAGTGGCTCTAACTAGTTTTCTCAAGAAGAAGGACTATTTATCTTGTGAAAAACAGCTTTAATAAGATATACCCATTACAGGTTTTTGTATGCAGTAACTAACAAGCGTCCCGTTTTTAGGCTACTGGGCATAAATGGGTTAAATAAGACTCAGGTAAGATGTGCCCATTGAAGTAAAAAAGCTTATCGGAAATGCAGCAAATGCAATGTAGGTTTGCACAACAAATGCTTTGCTGACTTTCCTACTCAACAACACCAATATTTCCTTGTTCTCTGAATCTACCTCAAAGTTTATGTTAATTGCTGCTTTTATTTCTTCTTATAAAATCTTTGTAAATATTGTATCGTAGACAGAAAAAAAAATTGATAAAAAAATATGTACCCTCGGGTGCCTAGTGTCTCATTTTAGGGACGATTTTTCTTTTTTAAATAAAAATAATATTTTTACATGATATTTTTTAAATTATTTTATCTGTCAATTAAACGCTATTTGTAACTAGTATACAAAATATCTCAGGAAAAAAAATGTCAGACATTAATGGGTTAATTTACAAAATTTTCTGCAGAGCGAAATATATTAGTTAAAGAAATTTCAAACAAAAAATATTCATTTATTTCCTTAGAAAGCAATTTCCAATGGAGGTGGTTCATTTCTGAATTTCTGCTGGTAGTGGAAGACGAAGCAATGGCTCCTCAACTCATATGACACAGTGAGCCATCACTAAGAAAGATTGCTCACCAAACATTTTATTGAAGACCAGAGTCAAAACATTTTTTTAAATCATTGAATGACAGATTTTTGCTTTTGTTTCCGAAATTCCATTTATTTTCAGGTAAGGAAAATAATATTCGTACTTTTCAAAAATTTTTATTTACTAAAAATAGATTTTTCTAAAACACATTTCATGAAAGGTTTAAAAAGGTGACAAAAAGTAACCAAAATTTCAAAAGGTGAGAAAGGTGAATGGCTCCTCGCCCTGGAAATGTGATTGGCGGAGGAAATGCGTGACTTTTTTTCTTAGACTATAAAGTGCATAATTTGCTCAATGAATGATCAAAGTCCCAAAACCTCTGTAGTTCTCCCCTGAAGCTGATGAGAAAGTTTGGAAGCTGGTATTTGAAAATGGGTCCACTTCGCTAATTTTACGGCTTTTAAATCAGTCCTAGTGTGGTAGTGCATAGTGCAGTGCTTCCCAACCTTTTTGAGCTTATCGTCCCCTACAAAACGCTGACTCACACCTATTGCCTCCCCCCTCCTTCCCAGGGACTGATTACTGTATAGGCCAACTAGGCCCTGGCCTAGGGCCCCCACAATTTAGGGGCCCCCAAAAGGCTAAAATTGCTGTAGTCAATGCCTGAATTTGTTTTATCCTATGCCTAAATTTTCAAAGCCTCACTACAGGGGCCCCCCAAAAAGTATTTGGCCTAGGGCCCCGTGATACATTAATCGGGCCCTGCGTCCTTCCTCGAAAAACAATAAGTTGGTGCAAGTGAGCATCGGTATTATTTATAAGTACCTATCTGTAATTTGCAGTAAAATGTACACCACAAAGCAATTATAACCAATCACATGTAAACTACAAATATTGATAGATAAATAAAATACCTTTATTTTTTTTTCTTTTACAAAGGGAACTGATTAGCGTTTGAAGGGTAAAATTTAACTAAGATCATAGATGAACTTTTCAAAAAACAAGTACAATTTTCAACAAATTATTTGCTTTTCTACACTGGAATCTGGGGAAAATTATTAAAACTAAAAATTAATTTGAAAGAAAATCTGAAAATTAATAAAATTGACAATGAATGACAAAATACTTAATAAGCAGTGAGTGACCGCCCCTAAGCAAGGGCTAAGGCAGAAACATGCAATACACCGCCAACTCGACCATTTCGATCCATGGACAGCTGTTTCGAGCTTATTCCGCTCTCATCAGCATGGAATACGAAATTAGTCGAGGTGGAGGCAAAATTCCTCTTATAGCAAAGATATACTTAACAAGGTTCATCCAAGGTGCAAGGAGAAAGCTCTTGAATGAGTTTCTTTCTTTACTTGTGATTAATTGTCCGAACTCTGAACAACCGGTTTCGTTTATGTTTACACAATTTTGGTTTTCACTACCCTTTTATCACTACTGTTTTCTCTTCTAAATACCCATCGCCCCTTAAGAATGTACTGCCCCTTTGGGGAGTCAAATCGCCCCTTTGTGGGCGACGTCCCCTAGGTTGGGATTCACTGGCATAGTGTTTTTCTTAGTGGAGAGCAAATTCAGATATGCGTGTCGATCAAAAAGGACAAGAAAAATTATATTTCTTGAGGATGAAGGAACTGAATTAAGGGCTCGAACTGTCAATTTGTCCCTTTGTCGTACAAAACTTCAACTCGGATTAAAAACAGCACGTGACAGCACAAGTAGATGAACAACTGAATCGGGATGCATCAAAAAATAAAAAATTGTGCTCAAGTCTTTTAGGACACTGTGTCCCAAATAAGCCTAGTTTTAATGGGAAAAGCAGCACAGCATATGCTCCTTGGATCTTTAATCAAGTCACACTAATAAAATTACAATCCATCTAGGCCATCCAAATTTTACATATTTTCATCAGAGAAAGTAACCTTCATTTTTTAGTCATGATGATGATACATCTGCAGCTTTTCCTATTATTATCTGGCTTTTGGCCTTTTGGGCTGTTAGCGAAAAGGCTCGAGCACAATTTCTTGTTTTTTAATGCATCCCGATTCAGTTGTTCATCTACTTGTGCTGTCACGTGCTGTTTTTGATCAGCATGGAAGTTTTGTGGGGATAAAGGGACAAATTGACAGTTTGGGCCCTTTTTTCAATTCCTTCATCCCCAAGAAATATAATTTTTATTGGCCTTTTTGATCGATACACATGTCTGAATTTGCTCTCCACGAAGGTGAAACACTTTGCATTTTCACACTGGGACAGATTTAAAAGAAGAAATAAAGCAAAGCAGACCCATTTTTAAATGCCAGCTTTCAAACTTTCTCATCTGCTGCAGGGGAGAACTACAGAGGCTTTGGGGTTTTGATCATTTATTGAGTAACCTCTGCACTTTATCAGGGGTCTGTCCAGGATTTTTCACAGGGTCCGTTTTTTTGTGAAAAACTAAATAATTTTGTGAAAATCAAACAATTTTGAAAAAAAAAAAAAAAAATCTTTTTGAATTTTACAAAAACACCAAAAATTGTGCAAAATTCGATTCCTGTAGCGGATACAAAGAGATTGCACTTTTCAAAGTGATGGCATCAACAGCATAAGAATAGAATATAAACGAATTTATTTTGTTTTTTTTTTTTTTTTTTTTGCAATGGCTTTTTAAAGTTCTATGATAAACATATTATGAATGTCTGTTAACCCAACTAATGCAAAAATAAAATGAAACAATCCATTCAGCATTTAACACATTTAGACTCACAAAATGTCAGTTAATCTTGCTTTAAAATTTTAAATAGTGATCTGAATAAAAAAATAAATCGAATTTTCATTTTTTTTTGCCTCCTAATAAAGAGTAATTAGCTCGAAATTGAGTAAAATTCGATTTTCATATCGGGTGCAGAGATCACATTTTTCAAAATGAAAGCATTAGAAGAAAAAAACGGAACATTAATATTAAAGTCAAATAATTTTAGAGGACATTTCATCAGGTTTATGTGATGAATGTCATTAATAATCACCGACATATTCGCCGAAAATTCGGAGGAAAAAATTCGGTAGGGAGACGTAACAAAACAGACAATACCCAACTTCCAATATTAACAGACGAAAAAATACATTAATTCCTGAATATAACCAAAACACCACACTTGTAAGCATAAAAAAAAATCCAGACAATTTTCTGTCAAAATAAGGTCAAGTAAAACGTTGCACCAGAGGTCAGATGGCGATAATTTTAAATAGCTGATCACACTATCAGAAGCAATCCCATTTTTTTCTCTAACCCTCGCTATCTGTTTGCAGTTCTAAATTCATTTCCCAGATAATTGCTATAATTATTATTTCCTTTTTGTTTAAGTCAAGAGCAGGGAGAAAAATCCTCACTCAGCATTTCCAGAGAAATCTATAACAGCAACATTGCAGCAAGCCATTTTGATTTGCATATGTAATACAAACAAGCAGATCTAGTAAAGCAAAACAACTACCTTTTTTAAGTTGTTAATTTCTTTAAAAGAAACCAACAAAAAGTGCTACACATTAAAGATTTATCGCTTGCCCAAAGTATGGCAGGCAGGAAGTGCGGACTTTTTTTTTTTCTGTAAAATTGTCGGATAAGCGATTGGCTTCTTTAACTTCAGAAAAGGCCCAAACGTTAGGGGCTTTTACACAAAAATATGCTATGCGTTATTTTGATTTCAGATTTGCTTCTTGAATGAATAATGTGTGAAATATCCGTTTTGTTTGATCAGCATTTTGTGAAAGGTTCGTTTTGCTTGATAGGATTTTTGTGAAGGGTCCGTTTTGCTCGATCGTATTTTTGTGAAGGGTCCGTTAACGGACCCGAATTTTCTCTGGCCAGACCCCTATTTATAGTCCAAGAAAAAAGCCCTGCTTTTTTTCTATCAATCACGTTCAACAGATATTTGCATAAAATCTGACTTGCGCATAAACTTTTGTGACAGCAATAATTTTTTTTTTTTTTTTTTGTAATTTCCGAATTTTCATTTTGGTTACATCTATCACAACTCCAAACACGTATCCGTGATCGTATCGTCTACCTACAACAGAAATTTGAAAGTATTTCGCCGAACAGTTTTCTTTTCATTCAAATATTTTCACGTGCTTAAACTTTTGAGATGAACTGTAATTTTTGGTCATACAGATTTAAATGTAAATAGATATGTAGTTAATGGATACACTTATGAAAAAATATTTAATGATAAAATGTAACATACTTTATCAAGTAAGACCCCTTTTTAGATATGCTCCCTTTAAATTTAATTATATGACGTGGGTAACCAACCTACTTACAGGGCCGTGCTTAGGGGGTGGCAAACTGTGCCGCCGCACAGGGCCGCTAAAAATTTTTGAGATTTAGGGGCCGCTAAAATATTGCTAAAGAATAAAATATTTTTAATTTTGTGTTAGTGAGGGAAAAGAAGTTTGAAAAACTTTTTTTTTTCTTAAACCTATTTTCTTGCGTTAAAAATCCACAAAACACAAAACTTTTATGAGATCAGAAGAATCTGAAATAGTTCTACTGATAACAAAGTGTTGGCCATTCTCCTAAGAAAATAGAAAAGAAGAAACTCGTATTTTGACAATAGTGGTCAAGGTCAAGGGCACTCCAAAAGAGGATTATTCGACTGGAAGGTGGAGGTCAAAGAGGTCAGTGGTGGACAATAGCAGCGGCTGCCGCGGAAATCTGGTTTACTTTTGACTCGAAGGTATGCCAGGAAACAATGCTACTCGCGCAAACTTGACAGATTAAAAACTGCGCTTATTCGTCTATAGCTTTAGGTGTATTTTTTAACGAAATTAAAAATAAAAAAAAAATCTTACTAAATAAAATACACACATAAACTCAAATCATCCAGAAAATTTCTTTTTTTCCTCCTCATTTTAAAAGACGTTGTTAAATGTGATTAGTGCTTAGATTTCGCTTTTAAATTAACCTATTTCAACAACTTTTTATCACACAAATACAGGGCCGTGAACAGAATCTAGTTTTACGGCAGGGGAAACTAGCCAACAAAATAAGCACTAAATATTAAACTAGAAAAACAATTCTTAATAACCTTAAAATTACCAAGAAAGCGAATTAATTATAATATTCGTATAACACGGGAACTATTGTTAATTGAAATATTTTTCAAAATATTTTTTTATACCACTGGTCAATATCATTTAAAGTATCACTAATAATTCTCATCCTGTCTTATGAATTAAAGTGTGAATATTTTTTAATTTCAGAAAGGTGAGGAGAAAGAATTTTCTTAAGTGCACCATCTGAATAAACTAACCTTTCAACTGCTGTTAGTTTATAAATTATCCCCTTTTACTTTGACTGAAAGTTTTATAACAATATATATAAATTAATGACAATTCTTGTGACGATTTAATGAATGGTAAATATTTACTATTGCAACATTTTAAACAGGGACGTGATTTCAAGTTTTTCCAGGGGGGGGGGGCAAAGGGTCCAAACACAATGCAATTTCATCGGAAAACATCAAAAGCCACGCCCACTTATATGCCAATACATTGATTTCTCAAAGTCAGGGGGGGGGGCAATTGACCCCCCCCCCTGCCTCCCTTAAATGACGGGCCTGATTTTAAATGATAGAAAATTAGTATTCTCTTCATATTTTGTCTTCTGCTCAAGAAAGTTGTTTTTAAAAAGCGTATTTAAAATTGCTTGGAAACAATACTATTTAAAACAATAAATGATAACGTACCAAAACAGATAAACTCTAAGGGGCTACAACTCCGGGGTGCTGAAGGGCTCCAGTGCTCCTCGCCGCAATATATCCCCCCCCCCCAGAGCATTTTTTCTTCCTTTTTTTTTATTTTATGGCATATGTTAGGTCAAAAGTGCTTAGGGCCCTGCTCCACATTGACGTAAAGCAGAAAAATAAAGCAGAAGCGTAAAATGGAACAAATAGTGTTCCTACGGAAAATACCCGGATTTTCGGTTTCTGCTTTCAATTTCGGTCGCGTTTTACGCTGATGTGGAGCAGGGCCCTAGAGTTCATTTCATTTCCCTTATTCATACATTCAGGTAAATTTTTTATTTTTATATAGTGTGTTTTGTACCTTACGTATTTTTTCTGCACATGCAAAAGAGAGCTCGACGGTCACTTCCTCTAATAATTATGTCTACAAAATATTAGTTATAGGAAATAATTCTCTGTTTCTCAAAAAAATGTTAATTATCACAAATTATATCACTTCTTCTTCTTATTCATTCATGAATTATTTAACAAATGATATAATTCATTTTTCCTTCAGTCAAGATTATATAACTTGAGACTATCACTAATATCTCCTTTCACAAAATATTGCTTAAATATGCTCATTTTTGTATCTTTTTTGTTCTGTTGCAAAAACCAAAAGGAAAAGTTGATATTTTCCTTCAACTGTTTTTCTTATTAAAGAAAAAAAACAAAAAAAACTCAAGCAAATTTTCTTGAAAGTTCCATATTGGAAATCTGCCCTCGTTTTAATACCCTCCCCCCTTTTTTTTTCTTTTTTGGACTCGACGTTTGAGCACCCCCACTGATATTCAAAACTCGGCGCCACTGGCCTGACGGGTTTTGGCACGCTGAGAGAGGATTATCACGGTATAGTTGTGTTATTCCGCGGGAAGCTTGAGCGCAAAGGTTCAAAGTCTTCGCCAAGGTAGAAATTGTGACTTTGATGTTTCGGTGTTCGGTTTTTTTGCAGTAATATTATATTTCCAAACATCATATCATCATAACCTCAAGTACTATAAACCTCGACAATTCAAGTTTTCTACTTTTCCCCACTTCTCAATTTTTACCTGTTTTAATTTATAAATTTAGGAGAACTACTTTTCAACGCGGACTTATACATTTTCTACTTTTCTGAGTGCCGCCAGGGGGGAGGGGGTAGTAAGGTGAATTACAGTACAAAAGAAATAACTGGTTTCAGGAATAGAAAAGCACAAACATGTTTTTGCACTCATTTTTATCACCTACGCGTGCTATTTTGTACTGCTGCATTTTCACATTAGATTTTAGCTGAGTAACCAAGGGAAAGCTTCGGACTTGTTTTCTGAGGGGGAACCTTGGTCAGCTTCATTAAAATAGATTTCAAAATGCCTCGACATGGCATCGGACATAAAAATGAATCTGGATACAGCAAAAGAAAACGAAAAGAAAAGGAAGAAGAACTCATACAATCGCAAAGAGGCTCTATATTAAAACATTTTTGTCCAGAAGTTACAAAATCGCCGGTAGCTAGTAGCTCCATAGCAAATTTACCATGCAATGAACAGCATGGAAATAGTACCAATGATTCGGCTAATTCTAGTAGTTTATCAAATTTAGCAACGTCGGCGGAAGTATTAACAGATGTGCCAATATCAAGCGAAACTTCAGAAGAGAAACAAAGTTCCCTTTCTAACTCTCTCCTGGACCTTGCTGACGATGAATTAAACTTAGATGATGTTGGTTTATGGCCACAAAATCTAAATGAACATCAGCGAAAACTTATAATTCAAAATGGACCTCTACGCTCAAAACAAGACACATTTCCCAGCAATAGCGAAAACCGCCATTTTTCTCCTAATTTCTTTTTCCGAAAAATGTCTAATTCGGAATTAGTAGATCGCCGTTGGCTGGTATATTCTGACAACTTGGATTTAGTTTTTTGTTTTTGTTGCAAACTGTTTTGTAATTCATTAACACAAAGTAAACTAAGTAACCAAGGATGCAATGACTGGAGGCATTTAGGACAGATTCTATCAACTCACGAGACGTCAACTAAACATATAGAAGCTTACCAAAAATGGTTGGAATTGGAAAATAGATTGCGAAAGAATGCAACTATTGATCACCGAGCTGAATCAATTCTTAATTCTGAAAAGCAGCATTGGCGAAATGTCTTTGAAAGATTGCTATCTATCATTCAATTTCTAGGACAAAGAAACATGTCCTTACGTGGATCAGATGAAAAGCTTGGTAGTTCAAGAAATGGCAATTTTTTAGGACTGGTTGAGCTGTTGTCGAAATATGATCCCGTCCTTTCGGAACATTTACGGCGCATTAGAAATGACGAAATAAAAGATCATTATCTGGGTAATCGTATTCAAAATGAATTTATTCAGCTTATTGGTGACCAGATATTAGAAACAATTTGCAGCCACATCAAAAATGCTAAATATTACTCCATCATTCTTGATTGTACTCCAGATGTAAGTCACCAAGAACAAATGAGTATGATTATTCGCTATGTCACTTGTGGAGGTGCAAACAATGACGAAATAACTATAAATGAACGCTTTCTTGGCTTTCTACCTCTTCACGAAACTACAGGCGAAATCCTTACAGAAGTTCTTTTAGACAAGCTCAAGGAATTACAGATTCCTCTAGAAGATTGTCGTGGACAAAGCTACGACAATGGCTCAAACATGCGAGGAAAACATAAAGGTGTTCAGTCTAGAATATTGAATGAAAACCCTAAGGCCTTTTTTGTTCCTTGTGGGGGCCATAGTTGGAATTTAGCTCTAGGCGATATGGCCAATTCCTCAACAGAGGCAAAATCATTTTTTGGCATTATTCAACAAATATACGTTCTGTTTTCTGCTTCTACTCAGCGATGGGACATTCTAAAGCGCCATGTAAAAAGATTTACTGTCAAGCCCTTGTCTGACACCAGATGGGAATGTCGAGTCGAAAGCATCAAAGCGATTCGATTTCAAATTGGCGATATTTATGACGCTTTAGTTGAAATTTCAGAAACTTCAACTGAGCCAAAATGCATAACTGAAGCCACAGCTCTTGCTAAGGATATCAAAAATTTCAAGTTTTTGACTACTTTGTGCATTTGGTACGATTTGCTTGCGCAAATTAATTTCGTTAGCAAAGCGATGCAAAGTTGTAGTATGACCTTAAATGCTGCTGTTCTACTCATAGAGAAAATGCTTAGTTTTTTAAAAGAATTCAAAGAAACTGGCTTTGAAAATTCGAAAATTGCAGCAAAAGATTTGGCTCTTGAATTGGAAATGAATTCTGATGAAATTTCATTTCCTCCTGTGACTTCTCTTCGGAGAAAGAGTGTAAAGAAACAATTTTTTTACGAGGCAAATGATGAGCCAATTCACGATCCAGAAAGAAATTATCGAATAAATTTTTTCCATACTCTACTTGATCAAGCAATTATGTCCA
This sequence comes from Uloborus plumipes, assembly GCA_038373865.1. Taxonomy (NCBI): domain Eukaryota; kingdom Metazoa; phylum Arthropoda; class Arachnida; order Araneae; family Uloboridae; genus Uloborus; species Uloborus plumipes. The sequence continues at coordinate 11,765 of JAXGGA010017169.1, read as the reverse complement.
CCGAGGAGCGCTTCCAGCAAATAAAAGACTTCAACAATAAATTTGGATTTCTGTGCAATATTCCAGCTCTAAAAACTGTGGAAGAGCATGAGTTAATGTCTTATTGCAATAACTTGGCTTTGGAATTAGACGACGTGAATGGAACTGATTTATACACAGAGTTGAAAGTTCTTATAAATTTCATTCCAGAGACTTTAATTTCGACTCTAGATGCATTTAAATATTTGTTTAAAAACAGTTTCCAAAATGTTTTGCCCAATGTTGTTATAGCTTTACGTATTTTATTAACTATTCCAGTAACAGTAGCCTCTGCTGAACGTTCATTTTCAAAGTTGAAATTAATCAAAACGTATTTAAGATCAACTATGACGAATGCCCGCCTTAATGCTCTTGCAATAATATCGATTGAAAATGATTTGTGCATTTCTTTAGATTTTTCAAATTTAATTGATCTATTTGCAGCTCAAAAAGCTAGAAAAGTAAATATTCACTAATTTTTTTTTGAAAATGTATATGTTATTTTATTTAGTAGTTGAAAATTCCGGGCTGTTGTGTCGTGGCCTTATTGAAGTTGTCCCAAACGTTTCGGTCGCGTCTGCGGTGGCCATCTTCAGTGGCGTTGACATAGCCTCCAGGGCAGCTTCCTCTAGATGACTGATACAGTTCTCGAAACGCGCATTTATGGGAGAAGTACCCTCTTCGCCCTCGTCCGGGTATTAGCCGATTATCGATGATGAAGGGCCGATGAGGAAGAAGAGGGTACATCTCCCATAAATGTCCCTAACGTTTCGAGAACTGTATCAGTCGTCGAGAGGAAGCTTCCTTGGAAGCTACGTCAACGCCACTGAAGATGGCCGCCGCAGACGCAACTGAAACGTTTGGGACAACTCCAATCCGTAATTTGTTTCCAGATTTTTCTTTTTTCAAAATAATATCTGTTTTTGTAAAATTTTGTGGTGTCTGTTCCTTTTCTTTTTTTACATTCACAATATTCAGCAATTTTATATTTAAAAAAAAGTCAAATTAATTGCCGGTTTTTATATGCTGGGGTTAGTGCGGGTTACGGTGTATAATAATTATTACGTTTTCGGCGGGAATAAATATGACAAAAATGATTATTTATGGACTATTAAAACAATGTTCGCACAGGGCCGCTAAAACTCTAAGCACGGCCCTGCCTACTTACCCCTTCTTATGGGGTAAGTGGGTCACCCACATCCTTCTTTAAAGAATGTAATCGTTAAAAATATACAGGGTGTCCACTCCTATCGTGGCCCTATAGCTAATTTCTAAACCGTTAGAGATAAGCATATAGTTCATTTTGGAAAAAATCTCTAAATTACAAAAGGAATTTGGGCTATGAAATGTTTTTCAAAAAAATCAAATTTTGAAACAGTTACGAAATTTAATTTTTATACAGCTCCCTAGTCGTATCAATCATATTTAGTAAAACATTCTTGACACTGTAACGTTTAAAACTAAAAAAAAACATCACTCTTCATTGACCTAAAAAAAAACATCACTCTTCATTGACCGAGTTATGACGTTTTGAAAAATCAAGATTTTGATGACTTTCATGACGTCATCGATCAAGGGACCGTATGCGAAATCCTTCAAAATCTTGATTTTTCAAAACGTCATAACTCGGTCAATTTTTGTCGTAGAAGAGTGATTTTTTTTTTAGTTTTAAACGTTACAGTGTCAAGAATGTTTTAGTAAATATGATTGATACGACTGGGGAGCTGTATAAAAATTAAAATTTCGTAACTCTTTCAAAATTTGATTTTTTTGAAAAACATTTCGTAGCCCAAATTCCTTTCGTAATTTAGAGATTTTTTCCAAAATGAACTATATGCTTATCTCTCATGGTTTAGAAATTAGCTATTGGGCCACGATAGGAGTGGACACCCTGTATAAAGCATTGTATTGGGAAACAATGCTGGGCATGTTTTTGTTAATAATGTCCAAGATCTAACAAGTCAATGGGTTCAAATTATTTTATTTCAAAACTTTCGTGTAAGGCTTTAAAAACTAACTGTCCTAAAAAAGGCTCCAACTTACCCAAACCTACCCTATATGTATGTAAGTATTTTGTATATTTTTAGTTTTGTAAGACAATAATTATTAAACTTCATTTACACCCGTAAGAAAATAAAATTTTCCATTTTTTCCGGGGAAAAAAAACGTTTTTTCTTTTATGGCTTCAACATTTCTGGAAATTTCGCATCTCTAGTCACACTTATTGCTTGCGAAATTAGACCAAGAAATTGAGCGGAATACAATTTTGGTGTTAAGCAACATAATCGTTAATCAAGAAAAACCCTCATCAATGTTAAAAACAGTTCACTTTGTGCGCAAATGAGTAAAAACCAAAAAGCAACGTCTAAGAGCACAAATGGATCAAGTTGAAATTGGCACACATGTTTCAAAGGCATAAAGCCTCCTTCTTCAGTGCTAAGCAAGAAATGGGCCCATTTCTTGCTTGGCACTGAAGAAGGAGGCTTTATGCCTTTGAAACATGTTTGCTGATTTTTAACTTGATCAATCTGTGCTCTTAGACGTTCCTTTTTGGTTTTTACTCCTCATCAATGTATTTAGGATTTTTTTCAGCAAACTAAAATATATACATAGGTAGATAATACATTAGATCTATGCACAGCATGCGCATTAGGGAGGGCAGAAAAAGTGCCATTGGAGAAAGAAATTTTTTGGTCAATTTTTTGATCTGCAGCAATTGCCTTAAAGTTTGGAAAAAATGCAGTTTTTTCGAGATTTTTTACAAATAATTTTTTTAAAAAATTCTGTTTTTGATAACGGGTAGGGTGGAAAATTTGCCATTAGGGCATAGAAATTTCATAAAAATTTGAGGTCTATGGTATTATTCCTTTTTTTTTCCACAAATTCCTAGGAGATTTGGCAATTTCATGTTTTATTCTACATTTTAAATTATATTTTGTCAAAACGTTTAAATGCTGTTTTTGTTAAAATGCTCTTTGCTTTCCCTCTTAACTCCCTAACTCGTTTTATTTTAACTCAGGAATTTGTTGCATTTACTTTTAAAATACGGCCAAAAACACCTCTTTTTAATTGACAAAATAAAACCAGCAATAAGCAAATAGATGTACCGTATTACCCCGCATTAGCCGGCATGCAGGAAAATTCGAATTTTCCAGCATGCCGGATAGTTTAAGGTTTAAGAAAATAAAAATTATGTCTCTCCTCAGGTTTCAACCGCAAAGCAAACCACTATAAGGAAAAATAATATTAAACGCCTTTCTCAAAAACAAATCAATGAATGATCTCCGAGACGAAATAAATCATGGTGGTTTGATGTGCATTATCTTGCTATTAATTATTAACATTTTTATAATGTTAAATGGATTAATTGTATTAATAAAATGATCTATACTGCCGTGTTACAAAAGTGATATCTGCACTGAGCGGCAAATGCAGAAATCACTTCTTGATGTTTTATGCCTCTATAGATGGCACTTTTTTCAAAACTTTTCTTTTAATATTTCCGGTTCACACGTGACCATAAAACGATAAATTTAGATAATATATGTTGTAACAAATTATACCTGTCGACAATAATTCAATTTTCATAAAAAGTGCAGATTAGATTTTTTTTGCTTGGCACACCAATACAGAACTTCATTATTTAAAAAGTTTTTAGTGTTCTTATGATTGAATTAAGTTATTTTTTTCCCACCTTGAATTTTCCGGCATGCCGGATAGGACCAGGTATAGGTCATAGAAAATCTGGTGACCCTCGAATTTTGCAGCATGCCGGATAATACGGGGTAATACGGTAATTGAATATTGTAATGCTTTTAGCTTTTTGCATGAATTCCTTACTTTTGATATACTGTGCGATCTAACCTGAAAAAATGCTAAATAAATACTCAGGACGTTTTATATATGAAATACCACTTAACGAGAATAAAATTTCCTACAAAATGAGATAAAAATAAAGTTTCTAAGATGAATAGTTTGGGTTTTACAGAGGAAAAACTACGATTTTTTGATGAAAATCGGTGTTTATCGTAACTTTACCTTCTTTGAAACAAGTGTTAATGTTATCAGATTAAGCTAAAACTTAGCAAAATATGTTTTCTAGCCCAATGGCACATTTTAGGGGGATGCCGCAAAAAAATTCGAATATAGATTTTTTTGTGACCCCCATAATGAGCCATGCAGATATACATTTACTGTCGAGATGTGCGTCACTTCATAATGGCTAATTAATATCCCTGCAAAACATTGTTTTTCATCAAAATAGGTAGATAAATAAAGGAAAAAGTTTAAATTTTGTTTTGATGGATACACGTTCAAAAGCAAAAGGCACCCTCGTAGTAAAAATTTTGTCTACCCAATGTGTATTTTTTTATATTTTAATTTTACTGTTAATAAATGTTTTGCTTCAAGTTGAAAAAAAAGTAGACGGCAGTTCAAAATAGAGAAGGGCTACTAGTGAAATTGTTAGCAGTAAATAAAGAATGTTCCCTGTTTTACCCTTTACATAGAATTGAAATGTGCGGCAAGCGAAATAGTTAAGTTTACTTACATGCTTCAAAAGGAACAAATGGAAAATTTGTTTTAAAAATTGATTGTACATAAAGAAGGAATAATGTATTTTGTAATACGACTTTCGTGGAAATGTTTTTCATCTTTGGCAGTTATTTTGTACTTTCAAAAAAGGTGGAAAATTTTTTTTCTCAAATAATCATAAGGGAAAAGTGAAAAACAGAATATTTTTGTCATGAAAAATTTTTTATTCGGCGATTAACAGTAACTTTTATCAAATTAATACATAAATAAACAAAAAACATAATTATTAACGGAAAAAAAACAATAAATAAATAAATGAATTATTTAATATGTGAGCAAAAATAAATGAGAGAATAAAATGGAGAACGAATAAGAAAATGAGTTCATGAATGAGTAAATAAGTAAATAATTAAGAAAATAATGTAAATAAATTGACAAATAATGAACGTAAGTATGTTATTTAATAAATAAAAGAACAAGTAAACGAAATGAACTATTTCACTTTGCCCCGCGTGCACTCGACAAATTGCATTGAACATTTAACCCATTAATGCCTAGCGTCCCTTTTTAGGGACAGTCCAAAAAAGGGTCTGAATTTCCCCAAAATGAACATTTCAACCAAATAATAGTGTTCAATTAGTACCTTGGTATTGTTACAATTCATTATTAACAGATTGCTGCACATAACCATTGTAAAGTGTGTTCTGTAGCAGTTTTAATATGATCTTTATCAAAAATCACATCGTTCACAATCTCAAGAAAAAAAGCTAAGTTTTCAAAGTTATTCCCAGCTTCCCAGTTTATGTTAATTGCAGATTTTATTTCTTCTGATAAAATGTCTTTTTAAATAATATATCGTAGGCAGAAAATAATTTTAGTAAAAAAAGTATGTACACTCTGGGGTCTGTCTTAACTTTTAAGGGTCGATTTTTCTTTAATTAATAAAACAATTATTTTTTACATAATATTTTTTTATTATTTTTCCTGTCCATTAGAAACTGTTTGTAACCAGTAGACAAAATATCTTTGGAAAAAAAAATATCAGGCATTAATGGGTTAAAAAAAAATGCCTAATATAAATCAAATAAGGACTGCACTGAACATCAATAGATCTCAATTAATAGTTTAAATGATAATTACAAAAATTTTATTCTTTTATAATAACAAGAAATAATTTTGAAAAACTATGAATATTACAATTTTGGTATGAAATTTTGAAAATGGCTTGTATATTTTTTTTCGTTAATCTTTGGAGCAACTTAGTTAAACTATTCATACATGTGATTACTTTTGAAACAATTTGGCTGAAAATATTTGACATGTTGTGACTGGTTGGTTCAACAGGCAAAAGTGCTATTAAATGCATTTAGTAAAAAGTTGTAATATAATTTTGTTATTTTTAACTTTTATCATTTTGGTTTCTCCAACTCTGTTTTATTTAATATATTTTTTTATTTTTTCAAAAAGAAATTTCTAACCAAAACCAAGCAAGTGAAGAATGCCACCATTTAAAGCTGGGTAGATCAGAATCGCCTTCCCATCAACTTCGTCTAGAGATATTGAAATTTTAAACGGAATAAAATTTTAGTGCGGATGGGAATTTTTTAAAGGCAGATTGGTAGAAGGATGGAACTATGTTTTGACAATCAAATTGGCTGATTTCCGCCAATTGGCTGAAGAATCACATGTCTAAATATTGCTAGATAGTTAACTGTAAAAATATTTTACCATTTCACTTTGCCCTACATTCCCCTACGGTACTGGCTTTGCCACTGCTACAGAGAAATATGAAGGAATCATTTTCATACTGAAAAGAAAATATATGAACAAAAATCTTACACAGTCGGTTCCTCTCCAAATAACTCCGAGTGCTTCCTGGCGTTTACTTTTCCCGCACGCTGCCCCAATTCTTGCACACTGGAAGTTCCCTGGAAAGTAGAAGCTAAATGTTAAATCAATTTTAAAGTATAAAAGAAGGCAACAAGAAACGTGGAATATTCTGAGCAGGGTTGTTTGGTTTAAACCAAAGTTTTTTTTTTTTTTTTTTTGAAAAACTTAATTGTTTTACTCCAAATGATTTCATAAATGTTACATACTATCACTGGAAATTATAAAATCTAGAGATAAGTTACAGGTTATTAAATTTGAAAACCTGCTTTTTTAATGCAATGCAAGTTCGCTAAATATATATATATATATATTTTCCACACTTCATCTTTATTTTTTTTTTTTAAATCAATGTAAAATTTCCCATAAAGTACATAAATATACAAGGCAGGCTAACCAAGTTTTTCTTAAATTACATGGAGGAAATGCAGTTTGTTGTCTTTTTACTTATTATTATTTTTGTTTATTAACTTTTTTCCAGCCACTGACTTTTCAAATTGACCAAAAAGCATACGTCAGCCGAAACTGAATTTTACTACCTGATTTGCTTGATGGCAGGGTGTAAAAAATCAATGATTTTTTTTGTTTTTAATTCGAAAAAATTGGATTTTTAATATAGTTAAAAAAAAAATAGAAACTTCAGTTAATAATTAATTTACATTCATGAACGACCTACCTCTAAGTTTTTAAAAATACAAAAACACCTTTGAAGTAAAGCTTCACCAAAAAACTATGATGTAAAACCGGATTCAATGCAAGTACATATGATTCTAATCACTTTTAATATCAACAGAATTATGAAACACTATACAGAAAATTAAAGAAAATAAAGACATTAAGCAGCATTACAATGAAATTTTAATAAAATGAGAAGTACAATGAAACATTTACATGCAAAAATTTTAAAATTAAATATGACTTTTTCAACTGTGATGAAAAAAAAGAAAAAGAAAGAAATTACCGTAAAATCCCGAAAGTACCCCCCCCCCCTTATTCGTCTAAATGGAAATTTATCTTAAATCGTGAATATACTTAATCTTAAATCTCGATTATAACCCTATCCCCCCTCCTGAAATGTATCTGTTTGATTTTGAAAAGGAGGGGGTTACTTTACCGATTTTACAGTAATAAATTCAACAACTGTTAAAGTGTAGAGATGGGAAATAACCAGCTGATGATGGACCCCCTCAATTCACCCTTTGTAACACCTGCCCTCCAGCTGCATGTATTTTCTTTATTTCACATATTAGACAAAACAAATAGCACTATTTGTGCATGTACATATTATTTAAACTGCAACCTTCCACCATGTGTGGAGGGGGATGAGTAGGATTACTTTTCGATTTATTAGATATAAATCAAAGCTCTAAAAAAATGGCAAAAATAATGAAATTGAGATTGTCAGAGAGAATTTTATAAGGATTAAAATAAAAAGTGATTTAAATCAATGATTTTTTTTTTTTAATCAATTGATTGAAATCACGATTTAAATCACTGATTTAAATCAATTGATTTAAATCATTGACACCCTGCTTGATGGCATAAGATTTATAAAAATAATGAAGTGTCATTGATGCAATCTAAACGAAAGGGGAGCGTCTCCAATTAGTTATCATTAAAAATGCGTCAATTTCACTCAAGGTGTAGGTTTTGTGCTTTATCCGCAATAGAAAAAAATTTAATTAATTTTGAAAACAGAAAACATCTGTGCCTTAACAATAAAATTTCATGCCTAATTTTCCCCTTTGAAATACATTTTTTGATAGCAGTGTAGTGAAAAAAATCCCTTGAATGAACAGTGGAACACAATCAATGCACTCTCTTACTGAAATGTGTAAAAAGAATATTTTCATTATTTGATTGTGTACTGTCAAAAGTAAGAATTAGGAAAGATTTCAGAGCTTGTCTTTTTAATCAAGGCTCTTAATGAAAATGATTTTTTAACACAAAAAAAAAAAAAAAAAACACAAATTTCAAAAAAAAAAAAAAGACTTTTACACCCTGTTACGTATACATATTCAAATCATACTTTACAGTTTTAAAATGATAAAAGCAGGGGTCTGTCCAGGATTTTTCACAGGGTCCGTTTTTTGTGAAAAACTAAATAATTTTGTGAAAAATCAAATAATTTTGTGAAAATCAAACAATTTTGAAAAAAAAGCAAAAAAATTTTTTTTTTTTTTTGAATTTAGTAAAAAATAAAAGTGAATTTCATTTATTTTCCTCTTAAAACAGCGTATCAAACATCAAAAAAGCAAAAAATCCGATTCCTGTAGCGGATGCAAAGAGATTGCAGTTTTCAAAGTACAGCAAACGCATAAAAACGGTATATAAACAAGTTCATTTTGGTTAAAAAAAATTAAAACGGCATTTTAAAAGTCTATGATAAACATATTATTAATCTCTGTTGACACAATTGATTGAAAAATAAAATGAAACGATCCATCCACTGTTTAACATTTAGACTCATAAAAGAACAGTTTTGCTTTAAAAATTATAAAATAATGATCTGAACAAAAAATAAAGCGAATTTTCATTTATTTGCCTCCTAATAAAGAGTAATTAGCTTGAAAAAAAAGTAAAATTCGATTTTCATATCGGATGCCGAGAGGCATTTTTCAAAATGAAAACGTCAGAAGTATAAAAACGGTAAATAAAATAATTTATCAAAGTCAAATAATGTTAGAATTACATTTCATCAGGTTTATATGATGAATGTCTTTAATAATCACCGACATATTCGCCAAAAAAATTCGGCGGAAAAAATACGAATGTAGAGAGACATAGCAAAACAAACAATACTACCGGACTTCCAATATTAACAGACGAAAAGTACATAAATTATTCCTGAATATAACCAAAACACTGCCCTTGCAAGCATCAAATAAAAAAAAAAAAGAATAATAATAATAATAATTTCCTGCCAAAATGAGTTCAAGAAGTCGCACCAAAAACGTCAGATGGGGATAATTTTACTCATTTTACTCCTAAATAGCTGGTCACTCTATCAGAAGCAATCCTATTTTTTTTCCAACCCAACTATCTGTTTGCAGTTCTAAGTTCATTTCGCGGATAGATAATTGCAATTGTTAATTCCTTTTTGTTTAAGTCAAGAGCTGGGAGAAAAATCCTTACTCTGCATTTCCAGAGAAATCTATAACAGCAACATTGCAGCAAGCCATTTTGATTTGCATATGATAAAACAAACAAGAAGAACTATTAAAGCAAAACAACTACCTTTTTTAAGTTGTTAATTTCTTTATAAGAAGCAGGAGCATAGCAGACAGGAAGTGTGCCGACTTTTTTTTTTTTCTGAAAAGGATAAGCAATTTCCTTCTTTAACTTCAGAAAAGGATTGCTATGAGTTATTAGATTTGCTTTTTGAATGGATAATGGGTGAAATGTCCGTTTTGTTTGATCAGCATTTTGTGAAGAGTCTGTTTTACTTAATCGTATTTTTGTGATGGGTCCATTTTTGTGATGGGTCCGTTTTGCTCGATCGTATTTTTGTGAAGGGTCCGTTTTGCTTGATCGTATTTTTGTGAAGGGTCCGTTTTGCTTGATCGTATTTTTGTGAAGGGTCCGTTAACGGACCCGAATTTCCTCTGGCCAGACCCCTGAAAAGCATCCCTACAATCTGAAAAGTACAAAAATGGCAAATCATTTTGCGATTGCATCGATAATTAGATGCGCAAGCATATTTGAATGATTCAATTTAAGAACCTTTTGAATCAAACAAGTATTCGCATCAGAAACAGTAAAACTTACCCGATTCATTTTTCTCTTTACTTCTCAGCTTGAATTTCTCTCCCTTTTTGTGGCAGATACCCGAGAAATGGCAGCGGGATTCTATAAGGCTAGTTCTGCATCCACTAAACTAAAAGGAAAGCAAAGTATTTATAATATACAGTCAAACCTAGGGATGCACCGAGTACTCGGTAAATATTCGGTACTCGGCCAAATTTGGATCAGGTACTCGGCCGATACCGAGTAGTTGTAGAAAATTGAATAGTTCAAAACACATTTTTCAATGATTAAAAATATGCAAATATATATAATGCAATCATTAACAATTAATATATTTATAAAATATGACTGAATTCTACATATAAGTTTTTGAAAAGTTAGAATACCAAATCAGTATAAAATTTAACTAAGAATGTTCAAATGTAATTAACTTTTTCATATCATAAATGCATAAGTTAAATTCAGTGGGATTTTTGTTCTAAGAACTATCATATAGAGGTCCATTCCAATGATCAGTTCAAATTTCAGGGTTCGAATTTACTAGGTCGGAATTCCAAATTTTTGAGTTCAATAAAGACAAAATAATAATTATTAAAATCATACCCAAACACTTTTCGTGTTTGCACTTCTTTTTCGTATTTATACGTAGCTCAAAAGCCAAGATAAAAATTTGTACTTCTATTTCTTTGTTATTTGTGCAAATCCAAACAAAAACAAAAAGGCTGGACTAAAAATTACATTTTGATTTTCATTAGATTTTTTGATGGGAACCCATAAAGAGAGATTAACAATTTTGGCTTCTCCTCTTTGGAAGCTTTATGCGAAAAATTGGAGTTTTCATTGACTTTTGGCGAAAAGTCAAGATGCTTTAAATCAGGGAAGTAGGATGTAAAAGAAATAATTTCGGAAGAAATAAACCTTGAATCATCCCTTTAAGTTATTTCTGAGTTTAAAAATTTTATTACATTTCATACCTGTTTCGATTGGCAACGTGATACTTTAGGTTTCCATGGAAACTTCATTCATTTGGTCTAGGCGCGCACGCGCGCACGTACGAACGTGAAGAAACACACTGAAAGTGCAATGCAAATCTTAATTGGTGTTTTTTCTCTCTAGAGATATCCTAAGGTATGATTTCATTTTTAATACGCTTTTATTAGTTTCACTTGTGGGTCTGTCTGTGTGAACTCTGAATAAAAGATAAAATTCACGTTCTTAGAAATTTAAAAGTAATATATTTAATACCGTCGTCCCAGCTTAATCGGGTAACGTATAAACGAATACCCCGCTTATACGAAAAAAATATATCGGAACGATGCCATAGACGTAATGTTAAAGATCCCCGGTTAATCCAATACCCGGTTTAATCAAACAATATTTCTTGGAACCGACAATTTCATTAATACTAAAGGCTAAACTAGATTACATGCTGATGTACGAGCGTTATAAGTGTTTCAGTTGTTTGTATTTTCCTCTAAATAAAAGATAAAATTCACGTTCTTTGCAAATATAAAAGTGAAATATTTTAAAAACTATTATTAAAACTATATACTGTCAGCCCCGCTTAATCGAATACTGTC
>JAXGGA010017168.1:0-24985 GCA_038373865.1 Uloborus plumipes | reverse complement strand
AACTCCTCATATCAGACAATATGAATGGATAACACTTAGTAAGTAGAGTAATTTAAACTTCTTAAACCGAATTGGGCGGATTTGCTTTTAAACTGCTTTAATTTTGAATCATTGCTTGTAAAACAACTGAGAACATATAAACTTGCTTTACCGTACCGAGAACAATCCATACAATCCTACATATACATGATGTAACCAAATAAGCAAAAAAATTCCTACAGTCATTGCAGTGAACGAAGCGCTTGGTCTTGTAAAGTTTTAGAATATGCGTTAATTTTAACTATCAAGCGCTACTTGTAAATAATTTAGCAGAATGATAAACTAATCTTGATTACATTAAATAAATATAAGCATTCAGTTAGTAATTGATTACTCAAACTACTGTACGTATACATTTTTTTTTCTTTGACAACGTTCAAACATGCTATACCTGAACATTGAATCTAACTTACCAGTAAAAAATCTTTAGCGCATCGTTTTTTTACCACACACACCTGAATCTTCTATACTTCGCAGCAGTTTAACTTGGCAGTGACGTCACTACGGGCGGAGCCAACAGCGTGACGTTAGCCTATGAAAAACGAGCTAGATAAAACGTCACAGCCTACTTGGCGAATTAGAGGAGACCGCTGACTGCTTGTGAGCTCTTATTGGCTCCGCTCGTAGTGACGTCACTGCCAAGTTAAACTGCTGCGAAGTATACCATTACTAGTTTTACCATTGCCTTTAATCAACAAATAAGGATGTGAAAGCTGGAAACTAGCAGTTGAAAATCTTGAAAGAGAGGATAGCAGTAGATTTTTTTTTTCCAGACACAGATCAACACATGTTTTTCATCGAATCTTCCATAACGGCAAGTTTTGAAGAGAGTTATCCAAAATCTCTTAAATGCATACAAAAGTTTTGCAACTTATAAAGTAGTGTAGGGATAATTCCTTCTTACCTTGTTTGTATACGGTAGGAAGTAACATTAGCGGGAGTGACAATTTAATTTTTTTGAAAATTACATCCTAGACTGTTGCCACGGTGGCGGCCTAGAGGTAGAGTATTCTCCTCGTTAGCAAGTGGTCGTGGGTTCGAGTCCACATGGCTGTTATTTCAACCTCTCTGTGCTGTAAATCTGTCCTATTTTGTCAGGAGCACGCAGTACTCATGTATGTCGGAGCTCATGGCTTCTGTATAAAAAAAAATAATCTATATCAATAAAAATGAGTGTATGTATACTTGTTCTCTATACAAATCCACAGTTTGCGTCAGATTTTCATCAAACTTGACACAGAGGTTCCTTGATGCCCTAGAATTCTCATAGGCGGGGTCTTGAAATTTTAAAAAATCTAAAAAGCTCAAATTTAAATTTTTTGCCAAAAAATGACCCTTTTATAGGAATCTAGCCTGTTTATATTGTAATCGAGTAAAGCCTTTTAGCATTCAAATTGATGAAATTTAAGATTTTTAAATACGAGTATTTTCTAACAATGATTACGATTAAAGTAATGAATTTTCAATTTAAGGCTCACCTATTTCCTTTTAGCATTGAAATAAGTAAAAAACAATCATAATTCATGTGGACTTTATAAAAAGAACTACGGATTTGAATTTCAAATTTGCAATGCGACGACAGTTGCGTCTGCAATGGAGATAAGTCTTCAGAACGAGAAATGGATTTATTTCTGAGTTATAATAATTTTTACTTTGCAGGTGGGAACAATTAATAGAGAAAAGTTAATATTTTTAATTTGGCGGGTGAAATTGATGCAATTTTTTCACTTCCATGTGCATATATTTCATGCCAGTGGACCCGGCAAAGCACAGACAATATTTATCTTTCATTTTCACCTTTTGATAAGACTATTTTTCTGTAAACGTTTAACTTTCTGTAATATTTTAGATTTTTTCAAAGTTTGTACCTAAGAGACAGATTGATGCAAATTATTTTATACCCATATGAATAGAACTCTTTCAAACTTTTTTTCCCTGAATGCTATGCTGTATTAATAAGCACCCGGGCAACGCCGGGTATTAAGCTAGTAATAAAATAAAAATCCTAAACTTGACATAATAATGTTTAATTCTGCAGAAAAAAGGAGTGAGATTGTGACGAAGAGTTGTTACTAAATAGTTCGCAAAAAAAAAGCATTTCGTTCACTAATAAATAATAATACTATGATTACACTTTTTTTTAAGGTATGTGCATGAGCTCCGACAGAATTCACCAGTGAAGTAGAGCTTGGGGTTGCAAAAACAGACTTTACATGAAATATTAGGAATGGCAATTTATGCTAAAACCAATGCTTCGGAGGCTGGCAAACCCAACCCCTCATCATGTCCCTGGTAGCGTCGAAGTAGCTCAATCTTTAAGGTGTCACTGGACCGTCGTGGGCTAGATACCGCGCGATTGGTCTGAGACCATCCGTGTACGCTAAAGGTGTCTGGGGCTCACTAAATATATCGTGGTCACGACATGATAAAAGAAATGCCAGTTAAATCATTCAAGAGTGCATTTTTGATGAGCTAAGAATCGGAGCTCAGAAATTCTTCACGTCACTACAAATTTTTATAACGAAATACACTCATGTCCATAAATTAAGGATAATTCAGAATCACCGGAAAGTCGAACTCTAAAATGAATAAATCTACCGCAAAATGACTACACACATCTTCACAAATAATATGCAAATTACAGGAAGCAACTGGATGACGCCAATTGTGTGTCACAATGACGAGAGTGAAAGAGAGTGAGATCTTTTATCTTATATCTTTAAACGAGCAGTTCTTGCATATTTATATTTCGGAGCTTGAAAACGGCTTTAACGATTTTGATTAAATTTTCTATTTTGATAAAATTTCGGTTTTTAAGTTTATCTACATCGGCGTTTTTTCGGTAAAAACGCGAGTTTTTACAACGTTTTGTGCTTTCATTAAAAGTTTGAGAAGCTTTCTTTCACCATTTTCATCATCTATTATTGTTACTGTTTTATAGCAACCACATCAGCGTAAATTTAAATTTTTATGGTATTTGGCAAACGAGTTTTGGTAACAAGTTAGAATTGTATTGTTTTTGAAATGTTAAAGAGATCGATCAAAATAAAGTTATTGTGGTGTGATTTGACGGTACTAATCGTTTAAATAAGGTTGTGATTTTTAAAATAAAGTACGGCTGTTTTAAATGCGTAATTGCAACCAAGGGCTAAAAAATCCTTTTCAAGTTTATCCAAATAAGTACTTCGAACTTTAGAAAAAAACACGATTTTACAAATCTCTTTTTTTTTTTACCGAGCGGGGCTCGGTCACCCAGGTACAATAAGGAATGCTGGTAATGAAGTAAAAGTGTTCGCACGTTTTTTACAAGCCTTTAGGTGCTCTGCCAAACCGAAAAGCAGCATTCTGATGACTTGTTACGCGGTAGAATTATCGGCCGCTTGGAATGTGGTCGCACTCAGCAAGAGGTTTCTGAGGAACTTGGAATCGCCCAGAGTGTCATCTCCAGGCTTTGGCAACGCTTCCAAGACGATGGTTACGTGAGTAGACGATACAGCAGAGGTCATCACCTCGACTGACAACACCGAATGAGGATCGATATTTGGCAGTTCCTGCCAAAAGAAACAGACGAAGCACAGCATCAGACCTATCTCGTCAGCTCTCTTCAGCTACTGGGACAACAGTTTCAAGGCAGACAGTCTACAGACGGCTAGGTCAGATTGGACTGCATTCCCGTAAGCCTGTCAGATGTGTCCCACTTACTGCAAGTCACTGCCGCCTTCGCTTAGCCTGGAGTAGAGAGCATGCGTTATGGACACTGCAACAGAGGACCTGTGTGATGTTCTCTGACGAATTTAGGTTCAGTTTGCAATCAGATTCTCAGCGGATTTTCTTTTGGAGAGAGACAGGTACCCGTTACCAACCAAGAAAAGATCGTTGAACTACACCGTTATGATGGTGCAGGATTGCTCGTTTGGGGAGGAATTTTCCTGGGTTCCAGGACACAGCTGCATGTTCAAACTGGAACCATGACAGGCCAAATCTATCGGGTCGATATTCTGGATCAACATGAACGCTTATTTCGGGATGCCATGGGCGCAGAATTTGTGTTTACGGATGATAACTCCCGTCCGCACCGTGAGAACATCGTGAACGAACGCTTTGAATCGGAGGATAGCCCCCGTATGCACTGGCCAGCATTCTCTCCAGATTTGAATACAATAGAGCACGTGTGGTCTATGCTTGGCCGGCGAATTGCAGCCCGTCAACCACCTGCTACATGTCTATCACAGCTTCAGAGAGCATTGATTAATGAGTGGTATAATATCCCCCAAGTACAGATTGACAACTTGATTCTGAGCATGCCTAGGCGTGGCACAGAATGTATTTCGTCGTTTGGAAGACACACTATATATTAGATTTCATAATAACCGAGTAACATTAATTTTTGTGAAAAAGATAGTTTTTGCAATTTGCTCCAGGGAGTAAAAATTGCAATTTCACTTGATAATATCAAACATGTAGCTTTTTTTTTCTATTGATCTTTTGTTTAATAAATAGGCTATACAAATAAGTGGTATTTGTTTTGTTTCTGACTATTAATTTGGCTGAACTTGCATTATCCTTAATTTATGGACATGAGTGTAGTTTAGCAGAACGATTTGAAGAGCATCGGAGGAAGGAGTATAATTTCCCGGATCTGCATGGCTGTCATGTTCCTGCCTTTAATGAAGTCGCCATCCGGTGAACTCAAAAGCAGTAACTGCGATGGAATTGATAATATGGTGTTTTATCATTACCACTCTCAAAGGTATTTTTTATTTTATTATGTTTCAGTAATCCCCCTTTACACCTCCTTTATGTTTTGTATACAGTTTCAGTATTTACATAAACTGATTTAACATTTTCAAACAGCTGATCAATCATTTTAAAAATATTTTTTAGGTTTTGTTTTGAGTGCTGGCATTTCTTCCACGGGGCTTTTGACCACAACTGTTCTGGCATGTGACGAAGGATGGTACGCCTTTAGTAAGTATATGTAACTTTACACACGTGACATTTTTCTCCAATCTCTATCTCTATATACTAATAATAAAGCTGATGGTGGGTCTGTCTTTCTTTCTTTCCTTCCTTCTGACTGTCTGTTACGCGCGTAGCGCCAAAACCGTTCGGTAGATTTTCGTTAAATTTGGCACAAAATAAGTTTGTTGTATGGGGGTGTGCGTTTTTTCGTAAGCGTTTTTTCGAAAATTTTATTTCGTTCTTTTTCTATTCTAATTCTTAGCTCATTTTTCATACAAATTCGGTAGAATAAGGAAGAAATATTTCATACACATTTTCAAGTCTTATATCATTCGAAAGCTTAAAATTTTCTGCTATGAATGATATTAGTTCGAAGTGTCTACGAGCATTTGAAGAGCTGTAATAATTGTTAAACATAACATGCCCAAAAATTAAATTGCATACCAATATTTTTTAAAATGTGTGCTCTCATAACGTTGATCTGTCTTTTAATACTAAGAGTAGTACAATACTCAAGTTATTTGTAGTAATTTTGAAAAATGAATAATTATGACATTCACTAGTACAGGATGTGGCTCTCAAAGACCGACAACGTAACTTTACACCAGTGTTTCCCAACCTTTTTGAGTTAATTGCCCCCTTCAAAACGCTTCTGACACCTATCGTCCCCCCTCCCCCTTTCTTCCTCTAAAAAAACATAATTTGGAGCAAGTGAGTATCGATATTATTAAAAATATAAATACCTAATTTTCATTTGAATTAAAATGACGCAATAATGCAATTATAACCAATCACTTTTAAACTAAAAATATTATTAAATAAATAAAATACCTTTTTTTTTCTTTAACAAAGCGAACCGATATAAGCATTTGAAGGGTAACATTTCATTAAGATCATCGACGTACTTTTCAAAAAACAGAAGTACATTTTTTAAGAAATTATTTTCTTTTCTACACTGGAAACTGGGGGACTTAAAATCATTAAAACTAAAAATTTGAAGGAAAATCTAAAAATAAATAAAATAAAATGAATGACAAATACTTCCTAAGGTTCAACCGAGGTGCAAGGAGGAAACTCTTGAACTTTAATGTGTTCCTTTCTTAAGTTGTGAATAATTGTTTGAACTCTGAACAACCGACTTTCGTACATGTTTACAATTTCGGTTTTCGCTCCCTCTATTACTGATGTTTTCTCTTCTTAATATCCACCGCCTTCCTATCGCCTTTTAAGAACTTACTGCCCCTTTGAGGAGTCAAATCGCCCTCTTGGGGACGATGACCCCCAGGTTGGAAACCACTGCTTTACACCAATAGTCAGAGCTTTAACTTAGACTTTACGTCATAGTGCAATCAACAAACCACTATGCTCTGCAATACAATGCCAACTTAAATGAGAAATGATCAAAAAAGCTTTGTGCTGAACTATAATTGAAGTTAAAAATCAACGTAAATAAAGCACAAAGTTCTCTTACAGCTTTCATGTTGTTTGCTGAGCTTCTTGCACTGAGGAAGGGGCTCCATTGTAGCCTTGAAATAGCTATTTGCTGTACTTTCTACCTTATTTGTGCTTTATTTACGTTGATTTTTAACTTCAATTATAATGCCAACTTAGTTATTTTTTATCCATGGACTGCAGTTTCGTGCTTATTATGCACTCATCAGCATGGAATACGAAAGTAACCGAGTTGGAGGCAAAAATCCTCTTATAGAGCAAAGAGAGCCAAAAAAAAAAAAAACTGGTAGCTAATGTGTCATTAGAATACCAGCGAGCGACAGCACTTGGTACGGTACAACTCGTAAATTTTAAGGCAGAGCTAGGGTATAAAGCAGTGAGTAACCGCCCCTAAGCAAGGGCTAGGGCAGGAACATGCAATACACCGCCAACTCGGCTATTTCGATCGATGGACTGCAGTTTCGTGCTTAGTATGCACTCATCGGCATGGAATACGAAAGGATTTTTGCCTCCAACTCTGTTACTTTCGCATTCCATGCTGATGAGTGCATAATAAGCACGAAACTGCAGTCCAAGGATCGGGCTATGGTAGCCCGATCGGTAAGGCGTCGAACTCGTGACTGGAGGGACCCGGGCTCGATCCCCAGCCGGTCAAAGATCCACCGTCTTGATTAATGGTGGCTGGGGGACGTTAAAAATGTCGTGGTCACAAAGTCCTCCAAGTGAAACGATACCTCTGGGGATGCTGGGGTTTGCCCGACCCTTGGTTCTGATTCAAAAAGAACAGAGCGATATTCAGAGTCCTATCCCGGTTAAACCACGAGTTGTGGTAGGTACGGGCGTACCCTGTAGTATGTGAAATGTGAAGTCAAAGGATCGAAATAACCGAGTTGGCCGGTGTATTGCATGTTCCTGCCGTAGCCCTTGCTTAAGGGCGGTTACTCACTACTTTTCACTATGCTCTGGTTGTAAGTTATTTTGAATGGCGGAATGAATGACATCCAATGGCTGGAGGGTGTGTTAAATCAACGAATCGCGCAATACTAAATGCCTACCGCATTTGCCTCAAAAAGGGAACCAACTGTTCGATACATAGCGCTACCTTGCGTCCTGCAGTTTTGACGACGAATCAACGCCTCCTAAATACTAAATGCCTACAAAACATTTGCCTCAATACGGGAGACAGTTGTTCCACTTTGAGCGCCACCTTGTGGCAATCTGATGATGCCGTTGCTGTGGGGATAAATCCGAACAATATTCGAATTAAACTTTTGATTGGTTAATTTTTAAATTTAAATTTAGAAATCAACCAATCGTTAATTTCTCTGTTTGGAAGAACTCCGATAGATGGCAGTGCTTCGTGAACCAAGGGAGAAATTTTCCTGTGTGCTAAAAACCAGAAAGCAGTAGGCATTTAGCATTTAGGAGGCGTTGGACGAATCTAAGCAATATTCGAATTTAATTTTTGATTGGTTAATTCTTGCATACAGCTTAAGAAATCAACCAGCTGCTAATTTCTGTGACAGTTTCTTTGTTTCTAAGAAATTCGATAGATGGCAGTGCGTCCTGAACAAAGGCGAATTTTTACTCTGTGCTAAAAACCAGAAAGCAGTAGGCATTTAGTATTGAGGAGGCTTTGGTTAAATACGTGAAATTGATGACGTACGAAGGTGACGATAAAAATCACGCCATCATCCGTTACCATCGAAACTCCATTACCATCAATCCATTATCACATTAGACATAAATTTAGCGCTAAGCTGATTTTCAGAACGCGAACTAATTTCCGAATAGAAAAAAAAAGCTTCCATTCAATTGGAGATACATTCAACTTTTATTTTTTACAGAGCAGAACTGTTACAAAATTGGAGGCAGCAGAAAGATTATGAAAGTGACTTGGTGGAAGGCAGTAGAATATTGCACCGATGTTGGTGGAAAATTAGCAGTTATAACTAGTGAAGAAGAACTCGGTAAATATAGCACAATTCATATATTACACAAGCTCAGAAAGTTGTTATATGTATATTCACTATGACATAAATGTAAGGCAGGTCCTCTAGGACAAAATTTCGACTCAAAATTTTGATTTGAATTTAATTACAATTAAATTCAAATAAATTCGTGAATAAAAAAATTTTCCTCGTCACAATAAAGATAAATATTTTTTAAACGTTCTAAATCAGCGTATTTCATCAATGAAATTTTAAAATTAACGCATTTAAAAAATTTGCATTTTATATTTTATCATTACATGAAACCTTGGACAAAAGTATAGACTCAAAGGTAAAAACCCCTGGGTTACGGTAAATTTTGTTCGAATAAATTCATTTAAAGTCAGTTTACATGATATAATATTGCCATTAGTTATAGTTATCAGCTTCATTTTACAAAATTAATGACAAACATTAAAGTTCACTGCTAGAAAAACTTATTAACTCAAAACATTTTTACTTAGTCTTACTCTTCAAGTAACCCAGTTTAAGCAAATACACTCACAGCTCGATTGCCTTCAGAGGCTGTCTTAGCTATAATAAGAAGATGTCTACCACCAGATCAATTATTGGCTATTCCTGGCTGAGGAGTTCAAAGTAAGGACAAAACCGCGATTTTAGGATGTCATTATCGAGCTGTGGGTGTATTTGCTTCAGTTCTGCCTTAGGCCTGGCTTATGTGCGGTAACTCATTGCGTAAAACCCAGTTTAATGCTATTTTATTTTAGAAAAGTTGAACTAGCTGACCCGTGCAAAGGATTCGCACCTTATTTTTTCACCTGAAAGCAGTGAAAATAATCTTCAAATTTATCTAAAATCTTTAATCTTATATTACTTTTAAGGTTCGATGAAGTATTATCCAATCACGCCAATGCGTCTTAATTTTCAGATGCTGTTCATTCAAGTAATGTGCATTGAAAAGGCAGAAAAAAAATGTTTTTTTTTTTTTTTTTGACACAAAAAAATAGAATAAAGTGGTTCTGTTTTTCGGCATTAACTGGCACGGTAAGCCTCAAAATAAGGGATAAATCATGGAATTTGACAAAAAAGATCTCTTGTAGTGACAGTGCATCAAGCTAGGGAAATAATATATAAAATAGAGAGAAAAAACATGTTTAACCCTTTCACGGACATGCACGTAATATCCCGGCCAGTTTAAATCCTCCTCATGACGGATTTGCACGTAAAAAACGGCCAGAAAAAAGTAGAGTGGAGAGGGAAAGCGAGGATGGAATTTTACAGGGGGTAGCTTTTTCCTAGCAGGTTTTTACGGTGCAAGTCCGTCTTCAGGGGGATTTAAACAGGCCGTGATATTACGTGCAAGGGGGCCACGTGGGCCTTGAGGTAGAGTACTCTCCTCGTCAGCAAACGGTCGCGGGTTCGAATCCCGCCTTGCCCATGGATGTTATTTCATCCTCTCTGTGCAGAAGCTGATTGCTTCTGAAAAAAAAAAAAATACGTACATGTCCGTGTGTGTGTGAGAGGGGGTTAAACTGCAGCTATTTTTTCCTTTCACATTTCTAGATTTTCTGAAGACTTTCATTAATTTGGAAACACGTGAAAATGTCTGGATTGGGCTGTCGGACTCAAGGCCAGGTGGCCTCTCCTGGGAAGATGGCAGTTCGTTGAACTTCACAAACTGGGCTTATGGTGAACCCTCGGACGAAGTAATTGGAGAGAGTCAGGTGAGATGCATCAGATGTTTTTTTTAATACGCTTTTATTAGTTTCACTTGCGGGTTAGTATGTATGTAACTCTGAATAAAAGATAAAATTCAAGTTTTTTACAAATTTGAAAGTGATATATTTAATACTATTATTAATACTAAAGACTAAACTACATTACATGTTGATGTACGAATATTATAGTGTTTTAGTTGTTCTATGCAACTCTGAATAAAAGATAAAATGCACGTTCTTTGCAAATATAAAAGCAATATATTTTTTATTATTATTAATACTAAAGGCTAAACTGTATTGTATAAACTATATTACTAAAAAAATATTTTGACGTAAATAGCTTCTAAAAGCGTATTTTTTAGTTTTTTTTTTTTTTTTTTTAATAATGAAAGATTTTTTTTATTATTCTGTAAAAAGTGCAACCTGGGTGGCATGTTGGTAAATCGTTTGCCTTATACGCTTTTAGATCCGGGTTCTGACCCGTGGTGTATAAGTGGCAGTCGGTGGATATTCCAGGTGCAGAAAATCATGAGAACCCATGTGAAAATATTTTACCATTTCGTTTTGCCCCGCTAGTCCACTTCGCCCCGCATTCCCCTACATGTAAGCCATTTATATTTTAGGAAGACTGCGTTGAACAGCGGTTCTGTGTTGTGCAAGGTTTAAAGCACTGTACTGGAAAAGGAAACGGCGAATGGAATGACATGCCTTGTTCGTACGAACATCCTTTTGTTTGCCAAAAAGGTAAAGCTCTTTTTGATTGCACAATTAATAGCTTCATTACCTCTGTTTTCCTCAGTGTTAAATGATATATCAGGATTTTTTTCCATGAGAATACCTGAGCTCTTATAATGAGTATCTCTTCTTTATAATTATTCTTATTTTTGGAACAATCAATCCTATGTGAATGTCTGCATTCCAATGTCTAAATTTAATATTTAATGAAACACGTCAAATGAAGCATACTTTTTTTGTGTCGAAAATTGAAAACCATAGCTAACTTACTTTTAGAGAAATTCTTTCAAAGTGGCTTTTTGAAAGTGATGCAATTTTTTTCGTCCACCACTCAACTTAGCTAAAGAAAAATAAAGTTTTTGATCGAAGAAACATAAAAGAAACCAATCTTTTTAAAAAATCGCAAAAGTGGGGAAGCAAACTTGACTTTTGGAAAAATCAAAGTTGTGTGTTCACTTTCAGGCGTAACAAAAATGTCAGCGGTTGAAGCACCGTTGGATGCAAAATTATGTTCAGAGGATAACAATTCCGGGTGGAAATATCGAGGTTCGTGCTTTAACTTGGTTAAAGAGAAGAAAACCTGGAGCGATGCCGAGGAATATTGCAAATCCGAGTACTCTGGCCATTTGATTACGCTGAGGGATCAGACTTATGATATGTTCATCGACTACATGCTCAAAGATATCGCAGATGCTGTTTGGATAGGAATAGCACTGAAAGTAAGTGCAGTGTTTTAAACTTTTTCATTATCTCACACTGTGGTGTAGTGAGTTAAAAATTATTTAAAGTTTCTTAGTTTAGCTAGATGGTTCATCTGATTCATGGCTAAAATACACCCTACCAAACATGTTACTCAAAAAAAAGAAGTTTCTCTCCAAAAGAAGTTAATTTCCACAAAGGATTGACTTTAACAAATTAATAAAAATTTTCATCCTATAATCTTCAATAATTTACCTCATAAAATAATTTAAAACATAGTTAAAACTGATATTCCTAATATTTAAGATAAGCTTTATTTCTGCTGTAAGAAAAAGATAAATATCCTGCTGAAAAGGAAAAACTCGCTTCAAGCGTTGCTCCAATTCCTAAAAAAACAACCTCAGTTGGAATGCAGTGAGCAAAGAACGTTACAAATTTTGAAAAAGGAATAAATTAGGCCGCGTGATCGTTAGTGCTTAAAAAAATCCACAAAACATTATTACAAGACTAGAAGGAAACAAATTATAAAGTTAATTTATCAAACAGCAAAAATTGCTCACTTGACATTCCGCAATTAAACACGACAAAAAAAAAAAAAAAAACAAGTACATTGCATTGGAGTGAAATGCCCAAAAGCGCGGCGTTCAGAAAATGCAAGACTAACACTTCTTAAAAAAAACAAAATCACCTAGTGGGGTCGAACATATTTATTCTGGTATCCATTGATTACATGTAGGGTTTTTGCCTCCTTCATCCAGGTCACATTATTTTGTTGTCTGGTTCATGTCTTCCATCACACCGGATTATTGAGTACCGGAATTGGCGCTCAAAATTCTAATATTCAGAGACGCTCAAAACCGGCCCCAATATCCAATTCATACAGATCTTAACACATATCAAAACTTCCAAAATCAAAATCCCCCCAATCTCCGGTGACGATGCTTTTTATATCCACTCTTATGTGTCGTTCTTTTCACTTCATTTCTCTCCCTCACACCCCTTGCCAGATGCCAAACTCCAATTTTTTAGCTTCTTTTCCCCTCCTTTTTTGATTCCTCCTTCACTCCTGGGGACTTTTCTTTGCAACCGTAACTGTTTTCTTCCACAGATGTTTCTCGCGTGGGAGGAGCTTGCATTCCTCTGCAGTCATAAATTGGGGGTGCGTTAACGACTTCCTGTCTTCGGTCTGCTGTAGCAAAAGGATTGCTACTTTCTTTGCGTCGCAGTCGATTCAGGCGATTCCATTTATCGTTTTCTTCCTCCAATTGGGGGGGGGGAGAGGCGCCAGACTTAGCGATTTTTGTAGGTTGTTCACTGACATTTCATTAAGTCATGTACCCACCACACACACTAAGAATGATAGAGAAGTATTTTTTTCCAACGTGCTGGTCTCTTCTAATTATATAAATGTAATGTGAAATGAGGCAATCACAAACGCTTTGTGGTTTTAGAATATAAAAAGAGATTCAAATTTTTAAGAACTACAAATTTAAAATGTTTGCGGGATTACTGTCTCCATAAACTGTGGTTAAAAAACCTTGCCCTCAAAATATTACACAAAAGTTTGCCCAATATTTGTAAAATAAATATAAAAATTTACTAATTTATCTAAGACGAAGAATGATGGACATTTATTTTCCAACTTTTGTGTAGTGTCACCAAGTTTTTAATAGTTAATGATACATATGTGGCTAATTTTTTTATCTATCTCAACTACCCAACTGTTTTAGGATTCAAACACACAAAAGTGGTCATCCGGTTGGTTTGTCGGATACAACGGATGGAGTAGAATCAGGCGAAAATTTTTGGTTGGAACGTGTACAACGCGAACCAGAATTGGAAATTGGACCAACGAGCCTTGCACCAGAAAATTTCCTTCTGTTTGCGAAAGTTCTGGAGGTAAAATTTTGATTGCTATGATTAAGAGCTTTACTTTCACATTTTGTACTAACCAGCAAACTATTCGATAGTATAATAATGAAAAAAAAAAACCATAAAAATAGCAATTGAAAGACAGAACAAAACATGTTTTTAGATGCATTAGTTGTTTGCCCTTGCGTCTCGTTATCGAAATTGGAAGTCTTAAAGTCTGCTAAAATTATAAGAAATGTCTCTAAATTACACGTAGATGTAATTTGGAGGCGGTGAAAAATGAACTATCTTCATTTTCTCGTTCAGTCTAGCGCTTTTATGAACATTTTGGAAGACTTTAAGACTTCATATCTCACTAAACGACGGCACTAAAGTAGATAATTGTTGTGCAGAACAATGCTTTCACAACTTTCATGTTGGGTGCTGAGCTTTTTGCACTGAGGTGCTGAGCTTTTTGCAAGGCTCCATTGTAGCCTTGAAACAGCTATTTGCTGTACTTTCTACCTATTTTGTGCTTTATTTACGTTGATTTTTAACTTCAATTAAAGCAACCCTCTAAATTTATATGCCCCAACCTCTTACCACCCACTATCAGTAATCTAAAAATAGGGTATAATTAATTTTCTCTAGTTACGTCAATAGATCGCTTTAACAAACGTTTTATATCGAGCGTTGTAAGCATTCGTTCTCTGCTTAGATCAACCGCTTGCTTTGACCTCCACTATGAATGACACCGTTTGCCCAGAGGAGCAAGAAGATTTGCATGATCTGGGAGGTGATATGTGCTATTACTTTCATACAAAAACGGCAGTCACCTGGCATGAAGCAAATTTCATGTGCATGCAAAAAGGTAAACTTTACAAGATACTTCTTATTTCGTTGTTTTTTTTTTTTTTTTTCAAATGTAATTTGAAATTCTGAAAAGAATGACGTGATGTTTTTTTCTCATAATCCTCAATGAGGGGATTCATTCTCATCTCAGTTCGTTCTCGTAATGCTATATTCATTCACTTATTATTAATTGGTAGGTGGAACTTTGGCGAGTATCCATTCCAAAGAAGAAGCGGAATTGTTAAACCATTTTGTACTCTTTACGACAGAGTGGCTTAATATTGGTCTTTATCGTGATGCAGCAGAAGGTGAGTGTAATGTAAATTATTATCTATTTATCTTTTTGAAAATTCAATTTCATGATTTCAAAACCACCCAAATAAAATAAACTTACGTTTTCATCCCAAACCACATGTTTATTCAGTAACTCTCTCAGTATTTTTACTTCCTTTTACATAGTGAAGGAAGTATTGTGATCGCGAAAAATCGCGTCTAAATTTTGATTTAGCTCACCCCTGAATGAATGTTGAGTAGCTTTTTTGACCTGTCAGCACGTGCAATATGTACTTACCAACATCTAATGAGCCAAAACATCCCTTTCGACCAGCCCCGAGTTGACTACGACGAGATTTCTCGTGACGTCTGTATGTACGTATGTATGTGTATGCATATGTTTGTCACATAACTCAAAAACTGCATGCCGTAGAAGCTTCTAGTTTGGTATATAGGCTCTGAGAGGGGTCTAGTTGTGCACCTCTCTTTGTGGTTGCATTCGAATGATCCCAAGGGGTCCTTAACCCCCTTTTTGGGTTAAATCAGTGTTAATTTCAATGCAGACTTTCGTAATATGAATTGGCGCGACCACTTGGCGATATATCGTCAAGCTTTTGGTCGCCAAGTGTTTACGCCAACTTGGCGACATATCGTCAAGCTTTTGGTCGCCAAGTGTTTACGCCAACTTGGCGACATATGGCCAAGTTGGCGACAAATTTGGAGAAAAAATAATTTTTTGAATTTGGGTTCAATTTGGCGCTAAGGAAGACTTACTTCGAAAAGTACCCAATCGTTACCTGTCGCCCTTTTAGAAGTTGAACCGTTTATGAATGGAATTAGCGCCTTTCGAGACCGGACAGTTTTTTATTTTGCCCCGTAGCCTGAATGAAAACAATAAAGGACTACCGTCTGATTTTCTTAGGTAATACCTTCCGCGTATTTAAGCATGCGTCAGGTCTCTTCTCCAATCTTACCAAAATAGGGGTGATAGGTGAGACAACAATGAGGGGAATAATAATAAGAAGCATTTTGAGCCGTCTCAAACAACGTAGAACAATGCCAATTTCAAACACGTAGTTCAGTTGAATGTGTCAAAAGGATGGCAAATGTAATGTTAGAAATTGAAAACTTCGGAAAGTTCCCAATCACAAACCATCACCCCTTTTTTAAGTGGAATGGTTCACGAGTGCTAGGCGCGGCTTTCACGGACGGACAGTAAAGCCTATTTTTGCTGTCTCTTTAAAGGAATAAATTTCACTGAATAATGCTGATTTTTCGTACCCAGGAAACAACTTTGTGTGGTCCGACAAGACCCCGTTCGACTTCCAGTACTGGGACGTGAACGAGCCTAGCTCAGACTTGGAGAATTGCGGCTGTCTGTCCGGAACGACCATGAGGTTCCATAACATTCTGTGCGACCGCAGGTTGTCTGGTTTCATTTGCTCTGCTAAAAAAGGTGATTGCGACTCTATGGGATAATTCTATTATTAGAAATTTTAAAATAAAAATAGAAATAACTCAACTAGGGTTGCACCGACAAGCGAAATTTGGCCGATTACCGATTAATCGGCTGGGTCGATTAATGATAATTTTGATTATTTTCCTACTACCAATTTTACCATCACTGATTTTTCTCTCTTATACAATTCCAAGTTTAGAAACAGTAAGTAATTTATTTCTGAGAGATGATTTTTTTTTCCATTTTCCTAGTTTTCACAAAATACTTTCAATATTTTGTCAAATTTCTTAGAACCAATTTTCATATTATTGTCAATAATATTATTAACACATTGGTAGTTATGTTAAATGACATAAAATTTAAAAAAAAAAGGGGGGGGGAGTCCGTGGTGAGCTCTCCAATTTAGGAGTACTTTCAATCCATATTTTTTAATAATTAGTTACAATTTAATTCAATACTTATATTCCTTGAAAATTAGAGGTTATCTAAAAGCACTGTGCTAAGGAGAAAACTTACTATCGCCACATGAAAAATGTGTAGCAACATTGTCTATGTGTTTGTATATCCATTCCAAATAGGAAACTAAAAAAAACTTTATATCAACTGTGAGAATTATTATTACTATTAATAAAATTATTCATCATAATTTCTTAGCGAAGGTATACTTTAAAGAATAATATTTGAAAAATATATTTTCTGCCGATTAATCGGCCCGATTTTGCCGATTATTAATAATCGGTAAAGTGGCCGATTAATCGGTGCATCCCTTAACTCAACCAAGTTTTATGGTCTTTCCTGTATTCATGATAAAACATTTCTTATAGAAGCTCTTTCAGCCTACTTTGCCTTGTGTAAAATTCAATTGCTAAATCAATATATCTTGAATGTGGTTTTATATTGAATATTGTTTGTTAAAAAAAGGACTAAATGAAATTTTTACAGTATCACCTACGGTGAAACGTGAAAAAATAGAAGTAATAGAAGCAGATGCAAGTAATGAACAGAAGAAAATGTGTGAAGAGAAATACATAAGTAATATGTTCTTATTTACTTTTGTTTCAAAAATATTTTATTTTCTTTAACCTACAAAAATTTTGAAAAAATTACATTTCCTTGTACTTGATAAACAGCAAAAGCAAAACTACACTGTAAAAAATAAATGGTGTTTTTACAGTATAATACAGCTAGTTTTAAAGTAATAAACCGTAAAAATTGTTAATTTTACAGCAATAAACTGTAAAATTGCTACTTTTACAGTAATAAACTGTAAAATTGCTAATTTTACAGTTTATTACTGTGCATTTTACAGTACTAATCTGTAAAATTGCTAATTTTACAGTACTAAACTGTAAAATTGCTAATTTTACAGTAATAAACTGTAAAATTGCTGATTTAACAGTTTATTACCGTGTATTTTACAGTTTTAATCTGGAACTTCTGCTGCCAGAATTATACTGTTGTTATTACAGTATAATACAGTTGAATTATACGGCAATAAACTAGAAATTTCTAACTTTACAGTAAGAAACTGTAAAATTACTAGTTTTACAGTTTATTACTGTGTATTTTGCAGTTTTAAATTGGAACCTCGGCTGTCAGTATTATACTGTGAAAACAACAGCTCGTGTTTCGCAGTGTACGTGAATACGAATAACGTGGTAGTATTTAAACTGCCCCGGATGTGACAACAAAATTCAAGTCAACATTCATTGAATTGTTATTAAAAATGACTGTGCATTGTGCAATTTTAAGTAGTAGATTAAGAGTCGAGTGGTTGGGACATTAGTTTTGTGATTGTACGCAAGGGTGCCCATCCCCCCCAAGCTCAATGACGCAAATTCCCTCAACCAATTTTTCCCAACCCTATTGTACTCTTTATTTTTATCCCTCTTTTTTATTAGCCTACTTTCCCGTTAAAAATAAAAGAAAGACGAAAAAAGTTTTAAAAGTAGCTTAATGCATCTAAAAATATCGCCAAGTCCAAAAAATGCCAATTATCGCCAAGTTAAAAAAAATATCGCCAAGTCCGAAAAATATCGCCAAGTTAAAAAAATAAAAAGGTAAAATAAATATCGAAAAATTAAAAATTTGAAAGTAGGGTATTGAGATGGGGAATATGTGCGTCGGTCGGTCGGTCGGTCGGTCGGTCTGTCTGTCCCCCCTAATAACTTTTGAATGAACATTCCGATTTGGACAAACTTTTTTTTGTTGGAAAGATCTCGGCGAGTACAGCTCATTCCCATATTCTGATTTTTTCGATTTGAACAATTTTTGGTTCAACTTTGAACCGTTCAAACAACCTGTCCCGCGATGCTAACTTTTGAATGTCCGATTTGAACAAACTTTTTTTTGTTCGAAAGATCTTTTCAAGGATACTTCATTCCCGTATCTACATTTTCGATTTGAACAATGTTTCGTTCAACATTGAACCGTTCAAACAAGCTGTCACCCCTAATAACTTTTTAATGAACAGTCCGATTTAAACAAACTTTTTTTTGTTCGAAGCATCTCGGCAAGGATACTTTATTACCGTATTTAAATTTTCAATTTGAACATTTTTGGTTCAACATTAAACCGTTCAGGCAACCTTTCCCCACCTAATAACTTTTGAGTGAACAATCCGATTTGAACAAACTTTTTTTCGTTCGAAATATCTCATCAAGAATACTTCATTCCCGTATCTACATTTCCGATTTGAACAATTTTTCGTTCAACATTGAACCTTTTAAGCAACCTTTCCCCACCTAATAACTTTTGAGTGAACCGTCCGAATGGAATAAACTTTTTTTTGTTTGAAAGAATCTCGGAGAGACTTTCCCATACATTCCCATATTTCGCTTTTTGATTCAAACCATTTTTCGTTCAATAGTGAACCGTTCAGAAAAAAAAATTACATTAGCGTCTACGGGGAATTTAAGTTGAATGTTGATCCTGAACTTAAAGTCGGATTTCCTTCAAACTAACTTTGTAAGAAAATGGTTTTGATAAATAATGTTTGTAAAGTACTTTTCTAAGTAATCTTCTGTGAGGACTCTGATTCCGACTCCGACTCCGCGAACATGGCGGAAATGCAGGCTCAGAAAAAAAATGACTGAACGTGCAGACGATTTTTTGTTTATTTATTCATTTGTTTTATTTTATTTATTATTATTATTATTATTTATTATTATTTTTTTTTTTTTTGCAGACGATTTTTTTTGTAACAAAAATTTTTCATTCACGAGAACATTTTATTCTTTATTTATATTTAACAACTGGCAACGGATTAAAAGTGAAATTCCGGACATTTTATTAACGGACGATTTTTTTTTCTTTTTCTTTTTTTTTTCTTTCTTTGATAAAATGTGTTTTGATGATCTTTGTACTTTTATTTATTTATTTTTGTTATTATTATTATTATTATTTTTTTTTTTTTTTTTTGAAAACGATGGAGGATTTTTTCTACGGAGGAACTGTAACAGTTACACTCTTTAAAAGGTGTGACAAAATTTATTTATTCGTTAATTACTTTCTACGTGTCTATTTCATCTGATGAGAGTTGCATATTTTGCTTTTCGAAATCAGCTCTAAGTGCTAAAAAGGTATGTTTGACATAATTTTTAGTCTCAGATAATCAAGAGAATAATGATCAGATGCGAGAATGCCGATGGCGATGTACGGGAAAGTAGGCTCGTTTAGTTCTTGACAGAACTTCTTGTTCTATTTATTTTTTTTAATATCATTTATTTATTTTTTAAAAATATTATTTATTTATTTTTTTAAATATTTTTTCTTTTTTTTTAATTATTTTTTTTTCTATTATTAATTTTTTAAAGTACTTATTATGCGCAGAATAGAATTGCTTTTTATCCCTTCCAGACATTCCAAGCACACAAACTCACGCACACAAAAATAAATAAATAAAGAAATAATAAAGAAGTAATTTAAATTAAAAAAAATAAATTGATGAATAATTTACATTGAAAAAATCAGTAAATAATTTAATTTAATAAATAAATTGATGAATAATTAAAAAAAATAAATAAATTAGTTATAAAAAATCCCCCCCCCCCAAAAAAAATTTTGATGGCGTAACTTGCGCCATAATCCCCCCTGTGGGCATCCCTGATTGTACGGTTACACTTGCAACGTGTGAAAATCATTATTTTTTTTAATGCAAAATTTATTTAGAAAATTGATACTTCATATTAGGATACTTAAAAATTCTTTACATTCGAACACATCGCAATTCAAAGGGAAAGTGTGAAATTCCAGCAATAAAGGGCACATACAAAATGAATAAGAATGTCCTATTCGTGCCAATTGATTGAGCATGCAACTTTAACAACATTTTTTGGTCAATAAACCAAAGTTAACCTCTTATAAAAGAAAGTCAAATATTCACCAGGTTCAAAACATTTTTGTGTCCATAGTAAACTATTTCACCCAGAGCTGTCATTTCAAACTTTCCGGGGGGGGGGGGCAAAGGGTATAGACTCAATGTAATATACACCAAAAAAAACGGTAAAAACCACGCCCAGTTCTGTCTACATAATGCATTAACTTTGCAAAGTAAGGGGGTAATTTATCCCCCTGAATCCCCTAAATGACGGGCGCCATTTGAACATCTCAGAACAATTTATCTCCCTAAAATTGAGAAAATCACATCAATGCGTTATATGGAGTCAGAGCTGTCTCTCACCATTAAATTATAGCCCTTTTCTTTTGCCTTCAAATACAGTTTTGCTTAATATTGGGAGTTTTTTTTTCCCTAAACATTTTGGCCAACATTTTCTTGTTAAAAAAATAGTTAAAGTTTGATCTAAGTGTAGTTACACAGGCAATGTTTATTTTAAAAATGTATGGCAATAGAAAAGAAACCAAAATTTAAACGGAAGGAGAAGTTGTCACCAAGAAAAAAAAGCATTTGAGCAAAAACAAAATTAGGGGACCAGGAAATCGAATGAAGTAATTTCAAAAAATGCTGAAATATATCGTTAATTCAGCAGACAAAGGTATAGTGCTTCTCTGGTAAGTTTACCTCCAACATAGACTGTGTTTCCTCCTTTTCTAGTAATAGGAGAGGGTAATTGTGACCGACTTGAGTTAGGCGATTTTCTTAATCGCTTTGCAAAAATATTATAACTTAAATTGCGCAATTGCCCTTTCTTTATTTCCCGAAAAGAGGGCAACATTGTCAAGGTCATAGCTCAACTTTCCAGAGGAGCACTATATCACGAAGTATCATGTCACTTTTTCTATCTTCGCGATTAGTCGGTGTAAAATAGGGTAGAAGAGTACTTTTTCCAATGTTATATGCGATCTCGCTCAATTATTTCCCTATTCTGTTTTAGGTTGTGTTCCAATATCAAGTTTCAATGCTTTAGTTGCTGCACTTGTAACAATAATATGCGTCGATATTTTGTTGAGAATAGTCTGGATGTATTACGTCAAGATTCGAAGAACCAGGAAGCGAAATAACCGACTGTCTCTCGAAAATGTGCCATAAATAGACCAACACCAAACCTGTAATCTGATTATGTTCACGAAGATGACCAACGTTGATTGGATACTAAAATTTCATCATTTTTGAGAAACAAGAATAGCAGTAAAAGTTTTGTTTCTGTAACTTCCATAAATAGACCATATCTTAACACCAGATTTATCATCAGATTATGTTTACCAAGAAAAGACAAACTGTGATTAGACAGCAAACATCTGCATCTATTATAGTTTTTTCACGCACGATGTGTTTTATAAAATAAAGTTTATACCTCATGTATAATTCTTTGCCATTAATTTTGTTTCATGAAAAATGATTTTTATATTCACAACTCTATACCTCAGAACCTAAACAACGTCAGTCCAAAAAATGGCGATTTTTACTTTTTTTCTGCATTGTATGCTGAATCTTATTCCACTTCGACCCCCATAAGAACATTATTCTTGAAAAGAAATTCCTTCACAATTATTCAGCAGTGCTAGAAGAGTACGAATCCCATCCTTTGCATGCATCCGACACTCGTTTTCGCCCTCTACTGAAAAGTGACGAAAATGGACTTACGTTAGTCTGGTTCTTAAGTACAGAACTAGTGGGGTCAGTTGCAGACCCGTTATTTATAGGGGTAAGGGGAATCCCCCCCCCCCGACTTTGAGAAGTCAATGCAGTTATATCCAATGGGCGTGCTCTTTGGTGTTTTCTGATGAAATTGCACTGTGTTTGCACCCTTTGACCCCCGCTGGAAAAACATAAAATGACGGGCCTCGCCAGTTGATGTAAAGGAGAACAGAAGTTGAATGTTTCAGCTCTCGATCTTTCTCTTCTTTTGGATCGGTTGGGATAGTGCATTGAAAGAATATTGTGCGCATTGGGTCCAAACTTATACTCTCACCGGTCACCTCGTCTAGTGATCAGAAAATTCTGTCCTTTCTTCGTGTGAATGTGTTGTACTGTGAATGGTTGCCTACCCTCTAAGCGGGTCACTATGGCATGTGTATACAGTGGAAGTCTGACCCCACACCGAATGACGGTACATAGGGCCGTGGTGGCCCGATCGGTAAGGCATCGGACTCGTGTCCGGAGGGACCCGGGTTCGATCCCAGCCGATCAAAGATCCACCGTCTTGATTTATGGTGGCTGGGAGGCGTTAAAAATGTCGTGGTCACAAAGTCCTCCAAGTGAAACGATACCTCTGGGGGCGCTGGGCCTAGGGTTTGCTCGATCCTAGGTTCTGGTTCAAAATTAAGAACAGAGCGCTCTTCAGGGCCCTATCCCGGTTAAACCAAGAAGCTGTGGTAGGTACGGGGGACCCTGGAGGTGTGAAATGAATCACGGCACAGTTGGAAAACTGAAGCAACGCACGCCTAGCTGGCGCAAGACAACGACAGCTACTACTCTGTTGAAACTTCGGGTTGCGCAAGACACCTTTAAGGGTGAAACGTTGTAGCAATGGCTCCCTTTGGCACTCTTGAAGGTGCCGATTGGCACCTTAGGGTGCCATGGGTTACCCAGCCCATGGGATGACATAAAACACCCATAGGGTGCCACATAGAGCCAAATGGCGCCTTCAAAGATGACAATCCTCAGTGGTGCAAGTGGCAATCCTCAAGGGCTGGCGCTACAACGTTTCACCTTTAAAGGTGCCTCGCACAACCTGTAGTTTTAACAGTGCACACTACTACTACAAAGAAAAATCAATCATGACTTTTTATAAGGGAATGAAATTACGTGATCTTTTCCCCAGATTCGTTAGGGTAAATGGAAACAGTCCATTTATTTTCCCATGAGATTGGTGCACTGCCTTTACGTGAAAGTCGCGCCTAGCACTCGCGAACCATTCCACTTAAAAAAGGGGTGATGCGTTGTGAGTGGGAACTTGCCGAAGTTTTCAATTTAAAACTTGCATTTGCTATATCCTTTTGACACATTCAACTAAACTATGTATTTGAAATTGCATCGCTCTACGTTGTTTGAGACGGCTCAACATGCTTCTTATTGTTATCTTACCTATCACCCCTATTTTTGGTAAGATCAGAGAAGACCTGACGCATGCGTAAATCCGCGGAAAGTTTTTACCTAAGAAAGTAGGTAGATAGCCGAAATATAAGCAACTAGTTAACCCACATGAAGCTTTCGCGCTTGACAGCAATTAGTTCCAAAAATCGATTTCTTTTTTTGTGGTATTTTTTCAAAAAACCGGCACAAATTGTGGAATTGTTATTTATCGCTGAATTAAAACAAAATAAAATGTGTCTTACTTTTGTATCTTTATGAAGTATTAAGGAAACAGTAAAAAAAATGCACCTTTAATAAACATTAACACTAACAGGAACATTTCAATCCCGATTTTAAAGCAACAGTGCAACTAGTTTTAAATCCTTCAATGAGTTTAGATTATTTATTCTTCGGAATTTGAATCAAAATTAGTCGTTGAAAAAAAGTTAACCAAAAGCAACAAAACCCATAACAAGATCGAACTTGCGATCGTCGCGTTTCTAGTACAACGCTTTATCCAGCCCTGCATCTTAGTTTTGAATGCACTGAGGTAATGTGTATGATTAAAAACAAAACAAAAGAAAAATAATTTGAGAGCCAGGGTGTATTTTTAGTCAATAGACGGCAAAATAAGCTT
Source organism: Uloborus plumipes (assembly GCA_038373865.1). Classification (NCBI taxonomy): domain Eukaryota; kingdom Metazoa; phylum Arthropoda; class Arachnida; order Araneae; family Uloboridae; genus Uloborus; species Uloborus plumipes. Next base: position 882 of record JAXGGA010017168.1, on the reverse strand, counting down.
TAAAATAAGGGGTGAGTTTGCTAAAGAAATGAGAAGGTTCTCGCGTGGTTACAGAAAAAACATGTGAGATTGGTTTAGAAGCTCAACAAGTTCTATACACCAACAATAATCAAGCTGGGGCCAACTAGGTGGTAAATGGAAGACCCCGTGTATTTTCCCATGAGGCTAATGTCGATAGATAGAATCTTAACCCATTAATGCCTGACATTTTTTTTCCCGAAGATATTTTGTATATTGGTTACTGTCATGTGTAATATTTTATTACACACTCCATTGGTTAAAATTTGGATTTTGTTCCTTTTACTTTGGTTTTCTTCCCCGCTCTGCGTTTAAATTCCTGCTCTTGTTACCATGCACTTCCCTTGGCCATTGGCATCTTGCGGTTTGGAGGAAATGCTTGTTTGATCATTTATCGCTTTTGGCGACTTTTTCCCCTCTTCTCCTCTACTCTGTCTTGGCGATGCGCCGTTTTGAGAAACCTGCTTTGGCTCGGCTCTTGGCGAATTCCTTAGTTTCTTGTAACCTGGGTTTGAGCGGGATTTTTTAGCTCTCTCTCGAGCTCTCTCTCGTCTCTCGGCGGCTTGCACTGATTTAGATTTAGATGTAGTTTAGATCATTTTGGGCGGTATGCCTTTTTATGGCATATCTGCCTCTTATATAAATTACTGGAACGTACCGTGAGTTTACTCTTTCCCTTTCCATTTCTTTTTATATAATTTTGTTTCCCTTGTTTTTTTTAAACCTAAATTTCCCTTGGCAGACTTTTAATGTTTGATTTAGGCATGCGATGTTTTATTACTTGTGGCTATCTCTGGTCTAAATTATTAAGCTCGGTTTTACCTGATTTTTATGAAATTAACTCAGATAAATAATTTGTATAAT
>JAXGGA010017167.1:0-24986 GCA_038373865.1 Uloborus plumipes | reverse complement strand
TGGGGTGACCAGGGTGGGGAGGATGTGAAGATCCAGAAAAGCCCCGCACAATAATGTTCAATAAAAGTGACTTTAACTTTCCTTTTCGGCGGAACAACTCAACTCGCCTTTTTTGTTCAGTTGTTTACGATTTTTAGAATTACGAGTCTATTTTGTTTGATACGACTTCTTGTTGTGTAAAATACCAAATACGATGAAATAAAACGCTTCTTTGTGTAATTAAGACTGACATAAATTATTCGTCATTACTTATTTCAAATTACACATTTTTTAGTTACGTATGAAATAAGTGATAGAAAAACTAAATACAATGTAAATCACCAAAAATATTTTTAGTTTGATGGAACAACATGAAACATGGAGCAGCTCACAATGGAACATCACATGTTGTAGCTCACAATGGAACATCACATGTTGTACATAAAACTTTTGTGTGCGTTTTAAGTTCTAGCGTGGTGGTAAGATATTTACCACCGCCTTAAAAAGGGTTAACCGAGCCGGAGGTTGAAATCGTCGTATAGAAAACAAAGAGAGCCAAAAAAAAAAAAAAAAAAACTGGTAGCTAATATGAAATTAGAACACCAGCGAGAAACCGCACAATGGTACAGAATAACTGGTAAATTTTGAGTTCGGGTATGAAGCAGTAAGTCACCACGCCTAAGCCAGGGCTAACTCGGAAACATGCAAAATACAGCCAACCCCGTTATTCCATTTATTTACGAGTTGTACCGTATCATTGTGCGATCTCTTGCTTGATGAGTGGAATGCCTCCGCACTAAATAAATTCACATAACCACCCGTGGGAAGAGTGATATGTGTTTAAAAAATCTCTCTCCGTTCCACAGTTTCAGAGAATCATTTCATTGTACTGTTCACATGAAGATTCAAAAACTAAATTCATTACATTATCATCCACGACATTCACGACGAAGGTCAGAGTAGCTTGAAAGGGGTGTGCATGATGGTGTTTGTAGTTACCGTAAAGGAATTGAATCATCATTATTAAAATTGAAGCTCATACAATAGGTGAATTTTATTATAAAATCATAGAAAGAGAATTAAAAACATGAACCTAATTGTGAACGTAAGGTTCATGCATGTGTCAATGGTCGATCCCAGAAATATTTCTTAATTTGTTCGAAAGTTAGGCAATCTTCCGTATTAAAAGGAAATGGAGATTTGTGAGTTAGGGAGAATTATTTTAGAAAAGCGAAAGTTTAAAAACGCGATTGTAAACTATGTCATGTAACGTTTGATGAAGAATTGAGGCCGCTACTTGGAAATTTTACGAAACTGATCCCGCTCCCCCCCCCCTCCAAAAAAAAAAAAAAAAAAGAAATTTTAGACGATATTTCTGTACCTCAGAACCAGACTAACGTAAGTCCATTTTCGTCATTTTTCGGTAGAGGGGAAAAACGATTGTCGAATACATCGTTTTGCCCCTCTACCGAAAAATGACGAAAGTGGACTTACGTTAGTCTGGTTCTGAGGTACAGATTTGACAACGTTACGGAAAATGAAGTTCTGAAGTTTTTCCCTGAAAATTTGCTTAATTGTCGCAAAAATGAATTTTGGATAATATTTGATAATATTGAAGAGATTTTAGGGTCGCTTCCCCGGTAACTTTTCAAAATTGCAGTGATCCTAAAAATGCAATTGTAGGCGATCTTTGATGATGCTAGGAAAAGGAGTGCGGTTTCTGACTGTATCGGGGAAATGTTTTGAAATTGAAGTCATAAATAAGCAATTGTATGCCATTATTGATAACGTTAGGGGAGGGGTTGAAGGAGCCTCCGCCAGAATTGTTCCAAAATTGAAGGCAAATAAATGCAAGTTTGAACTTGCTTTGTTGATATTATGGAGAAGAAATGTGGTTCGGGAAGCTCTACAGAACTTGTTCGAAATTGAAGTTCTGAAAACTTTATGGAGACCATTTTTAATGATGGTAGAGAATGGTATGCGTTACGAAAGTTTAACCCAATTTTTTTTAAATATGAAGTCCTGAAAAACAATTTTGGAACATTTTTGTTGATATGAAGCGGTAGGGAAAGCGATGGGGCTTGGGGAGTCTCTCAACTTAAAATTTTCGAAATTGAAGTTCTAGAAGTGTAATTGTAAGCTAGAAGTGAAGAGAAAAAATGCTGGTCACGGACTTTCCCACAGATTGTCTCTGAAATTGAAGTCTTTGAAATTCAATTGTAAGCTATGTTCGAGGGTAAACAAGAAAGGGATTGGGTTTGATACTTTCTTCCCCGGAAGTATTTTGAAATTGAAGTTCTAAAAACGCAGTTCGTCGCGTTTGAGGGCAGTGCGGCTTTGCCCTTGGAGTGATGGGCACTCGTGCATTTCATTTCATTTCATTTCACCCTCCAGGGTCCCCCGTACCTACCAACTTAGTGGTTTAACCGGGACAGGGCCCTGAAGAGCGCTCTGTTCTTAATTTTGAACCAGAACCTAGGGTCGAGCAAACCATAGGCCCTAGCACCCCCAGAGGTATCGTTTCACTTGGAGGACTTTGTGACCACGACATTTTTAACGTCGCCCAGGCACCATTAATCAAGACGGTGGATCTTTGATCGGCTGGGATCGAACCCGGGTCCCTTCGGACACGAGTCCGATGCCTTACCGATCGGGCCACCACGGCCCGGGCACTCGTGCAGAAATATAACATCAAAAATTATCTGAAGATGTTTCAAACCTTCGTATATGTTCTATGTCAGACTTTTTGAAATGCTCTATGTCAGACTTTTTGAAATGCTCTATGTCAGACTTTGTGGTCAGCGGAAATCCTAGGGGTCCGCTAGCTCTTTCCGGTTGGTCCGCGTTGCTTGCCTGCTAAAAAGTGAAAATTATGTATAAATAACTCTGCCGTGCAAAGTACAAAAGTCGTATCTGCACATTTTAACAAAATTGAGTTATCACTACCAAGTGGTTCTTTGTGACGTATTTTACCTAAATACAAAGTTTTATGGTCATTTGAGAACGGCAAATTAAAAAAAAAATTCTGAAAAAGTATCATCTGCATAAAATACACGGTGGAGCAAAACTTTAAAGAGTAATATGGTCGATTCTCTGTAAACTGGTAATTGGCTGTCCGGACTGATTATTTTAAAAATAATAAAATGTAATAAAGTAATTATCGCTCTTAATACAAGTAAAGCATTAATACTTTGTGGCCTAATTGTATTTGGAGGTATAACAATTTAATTTTTTTTTCTAGAAATTATCTAAGGGCCAAAAACACAGTCCCCTGGCTGTCCCAATCCCATAGTCTAACTGTTAAAGATAGTATTTCAAAAAACCTATTAACACTACATAAATTTGGTAATTAATATCTAAAAATAGAATAATGAAGCTATATTTTTCTTATGAAATAAGGTATAATTACGTATTTCTAAAACTTAAAATTGTCATGTAAATTCTATCCGGAGTTTTTTCAAACAGTCCCCTGCAACAAATTCAAAGCTGTAATACGAAAATTCTACAACTTTTGCAAATTCTTTTTGGCATGAAGTTTAAAGTAAACAGTGTGAATTTGCCGAAATCGCCGAGAACGGCGTTGAAACGCTACTTTACTTAGTTTGAGAGTCACATTTGTGACGAAAGTAAGCATCAGGGTCGTTGCAAAAACAGTCCTCTGGGAAGTGATTTTATTAATGTCAATTAATTTAATTATAAAACACATTAGTTATTATGTCTACGATTTGTGCCTCAATTTATAGGTAGTCTCGTAACTAATTATAGTCCAATAGTTTTGCAGATATTACGCAACAAAGAGCAAAAACACAGTCACCTGGCACAGTCCCCTGCCTAGTTATACTAGGCGGGGGACTTACCCCCTATCATGATTTATCAGAAAAACAGGAACTTCAATTGGCCGTCTTTCAAACCAAAGTAATAGATTTATTTTCTGAGCAATAGTATTATAATTATACGAACATTTCAAAAAACCCTGCCCGGACAGATTTCGTGTGAAAAATGACGAGTTTAGAGAGAATAGCCCATATCTCAGTTTGAGCGCGACTGCAGATAGCACTTCAGCACGGCAGAACTGCAATCGAGTCAACAAGTGCAATGGTTTCTTCTCCGGTCTGAATTCGAAAATTTAACTGAGAAATCAGTCAAAAAACTAGTCCCCCTTTTTGCTTTGTGTATATGTTTGAGCAAACATTTTCTGCACTTTGAACATAAATAGCGCAAAAAGAAATCGACTTAAAAATATTGAACCAGCATTTAGGTTGAAGATTTCAAAAATTATTCCCAGTTCCTTTGATGTAAGCAAATCCAATTAACATGTATCAAATACCATACTGTGATTGGTAATACAGTAACCGCCACTAATAAAATCACTGGATTATGAAATCAGCCGCTTCTTAAAATCAAATCTGCAGGAACCGAATCCTTACAAAATCAAAACAGGTTAAAACTTTCCTTTAATAAAATCAGTATTGTCGTTTTATAAAATCAAGTTTTTGGAAAGCGTATATGTTAACAACTTGAAAACGACAGTTATAATTATGATAAAAATTGGCACACAGACACAATAAATTTCAAAGTTATGTAGCATCAAGAAGTGGAAGAATCTCGGGAGATGAAGAAATGCATGCCTAATTTGCACTTTTCAATGTATTTACGATTTCCGTTAATCAAATATCATACCGCCATTGTTTTAAGATCCGTCTGCAAATAAAAATGTAAATTTTATTTAGTTTACTGTATTTTGAAACTTTTAAAACTACATAAAAATACAGTAATTTATTTATTTTTCAGATAATTGATCTTTAAAAACTTTTTCTTTAAGAGTAGCTATGCAGGTTTATAAAACCAGCCGCTTTATAAACTCAAATGTAATCAGGAAAAATGTGATTTTAATAAGCGGCGGGCACTGTATCTCTTAAAACCAAGGGTTGAGGGAAAACTTGAACTACAACCCCCTCGCTGCGCTCCTTATTGTGCTTTTAATTTTGTACATTTCCCTGCGATAAGAGGAGGAATTAATCCTTTTTTTCTGTGATTCGTAAGTGTTTTTCAGTTGATTTTAAGTCAAATTGCGTAATTTTCTGTTGATACCTAGCATTTTAACGTTGAAGGGATATTTTGTTACCCTTTTTACCAATCCCATTCTCAGAAATATTTATGATTTACAACTGAGGATAATTAACGGTTGTTTGAAATACACATGCAGCATGCACAAATGCCGTTAGATTTTGGTATGTTGAATGTTGATTTCGATTTTATTTATCGTTATTTTTGTTTAAATTTAGTTTTTCTCAGAAGTTAGTTAGGGTTTGATTTACTCATTTCTTGGAAAACTTTTCATTATTTTAGTATTATGTGTGCTACTTCCAGATCATCATGTGTTACTTTATAGTTACCGTAAAGTCGGGTTACTTGGACCCTAAGGGGTTACTTGAGCCCATTACAGTAAAATGATAAAATCTAGGTTTGGTACTTATTAGTTGAAGACTTGCACGTAGTTCCTCGTTTCTCCTCTAGGTAGAAGCACTCTGCAGTCTCTAATGCTAGTACCAAACCCAGATTTTATCATTTTACTGTGGGCTCAAGTAACCTCCTTGTGGGTCCAAGTAACCCGACTTTACGGTAATGCAGGTTGTGTAAAGCTCAGGAGTATGCCGTCAAGGTTAAAAATTATTATTATTATTATTATTATTATTATTATTATTATTATTATTATTATTATTATTATTATTATTATTATTATTATTATTATTATTATTTATTCAGATCTTTTTACAGCTAGTTGGATGAAGCGTATAAACTACGTTGAAAAGCTCAAATTGGCAGGAATACTGCAGACACGTGTTTCGGCGTTGCAAGGAAAGCCTTTTCCAAGCTTTTGTTGGATGTCTGTGCATCCATAAGCTCACATTTTTTCATTGAAAAAGGCGTTCCTTGTAACGCCGAAACACGTGTCTGCAGTATCCCTGCGTATTTGCGCTTTTCAACGTTGTGTTATATGCTTTTTTTTTCAGGCACAAAGGTATTTCGTTGGATATAAAGGCATTTTATAATGACTTTTCCAAGAAATTAGATGAATAAAATTGTCTGAATATTCTACTCATCACTGGAGTGTCATAATTGAATGCATAGGGAGATGAAGTTTATTAGTTAACCCATTTATGCCCAAGTATTTTTTAACATTTTTTTTCAATTTTTATCTGCTTAAAACTCGTACTTGGAATGGTTGACATACATTTTAGGCTTAAAATAGTTCGCTACTGCCATATTTATATACTGCCATATAAGTTATTTAACGTCCCGTTTTTGGGATGTTTTGCATATATGTGAGCAAAATACGACCTTACTTGGCCTTTACTTTTGCAAAGTAACATTACAGAAGGCATCTCTGATCAATTTTAAGCAAATCATTTCAAAATAGTTTAATTTTATGAAAAATAAGCTCGCAAAAAAAACTTACTTTCTGTGGCTACCCATGCTCTATCGTTGCTTGACTGATTTGTCTGAAAATAGCTGTCAATAAATAAACTCTGATGTCCAACTAGTGGCTCTAACTGGTTTTCTCAAGAAGAAGGACTATTTAACTTGTAAAAAACAGCTTTAGTAAAAGGATATACTCATTACAGGTTTTTGTAAGTAGTCTTACAAGCGTCCCGTTTTTAGGCTACTGGGCATAAATGAGTTAAAAAAAAGAAGAGAAAAAACTAAAGTATCTTAATATCTTTCAGATGTTCGGCAAGCAGCGCAAAATCAGCGACTCTTCAGAGTTCAAGCAGCTAACGAAGCAGGACGCTAAAAATGAGCTGGCGAAGGAACTGGAAAAAGTGCTCAATACGTCGCCTTCCACTTCTGAAAAACAGGTGAGCCCTTTCCCTTTCTGATGAATCCCTATATATGCAGACGGACCAGTGAATAAGCACTTCAACAAATTTTGAATTTCAAAAGTTGTAGCATTTGCCAGTAAAAACGCTTCAGATGTTGTGCGGAATATATATATATATATATATATATAAAAAGATTAAAAGAGAGAGAGCTTTTATGCTTCTGCACTAGCTATGTTGCCGGCGTTGTACGGGAGCTTCGCGCCTTTAAAGTAGTGAAGAAAGTTTCAACAAACTACTCGCTCGCTAATGTTCAATAAGCTCTCCGCTCGCGGGTCGCTTGCGTGTTTACTTTTTCCTTGCATCAAAAAGTCATTCAAATTATTGAGAGGAAGAAAGAAAATGAGATTCTGGCACGGTTCCAACACGAAACTTGCGCGAGAGAGTATTGCGCAATAGCGATTTTACTTAACTACCTAGCGCGGAAAAAATGACAATGGGGGAATTTTTTAACATTAATTGATATCTCCGTTTATTAAAATCGTACAGCTACGATGTGGGTCGTTGTGTTCCGAAGCGAAAATCAAGCATTGAATGGTACCTCGATCGAGTCTGCACTCCCAGCGGTTTTTGAGGAGTTCAAGCTTCAGACAGACAGACGTGAACAGATTTTAATGGTATAGATCGAGTTTCATGGGGGTGTGGGGAGGGGTTAAACCGATAAAAAGTGCCCAAAACCCAGGTAATGAATACCCTAGCAGTGAGCAAATACAGGATTTTCTGTTTTTTTTTTCTATAAATGTGTAGGAAGAAGTAACTTCAGACGAATCATCTACGAAAAATGATTTAAAACCTTATTTTTTTCCAAAAAATTACGACGTATTCATTCACTTGTCGGTCTTTCCTATAACTGCCATTTTCTAGAATCCTGTTCTCGTTTTTGAGTCAAGAATTGGTTCAAAAACTATTTCCTACACTTTTCGGTGCTTTTAATTTAAATGTTTTGCTACTTTCAGAAAACTATGGAAGAATTTAAAGCGTTTCAAAGATTGTTTGCTCAATTCTTACAAGGTGGCACCACTGTGCAGTGGGATAAAGTAGAACCTGTTCCAGAAGACCATGTAAGAAGTTTTGATTTTAAATTCCGTGTCAGGTGTGCCCATCTCCCCCAAGCTCAATGGCTCAAATCCCCCCCCCCCAATTTTTCGCAACCCTTTTGTGCTTTTTATTTATTTTTACCCCTCTTTTTCATTTAAATTATCTATTATTTTTAAATTAAAACTATTATTTTTTTACACAATTTTTAAAAAGTTCGAATTATGCGTAGAATAGAATCGGCTTTTTTTCCCCTTCCAGACAGTCAAAGCACACACGCACACAAAATTAATAAATAAATCAATAATAATCTATATACATAAAAGACTACTTTTGAAAACGTATGACCGGGGTAATCTTCCAAACTACTGAACCGATTTTAACCATTTTTTTCACCGTAGATAGCTACAGTAACAGAGAGCAGGATAAGCTGTAATTTATTTCTAAAAAGCTTAGTTTTAAAAAGTTATTATGGAAAACAGTTAATTTTATGTCATTTCCCCATTAAATGACTAAATTTTCAACCCATTGTTGCAAAAATTTGGTCCCATGCAGCAACAATATTGATAGTAATCATATTGAAAATTTTGAACCAAGGCTTCTCCGGAGTAAGTATGGAATTTATTGCCTTCTAAGGATTTTTATATTTATCTGAACCTACAATCGCTAACGGGTGAAATAAAAAAAAATTGATTTTGGCAATATAGTTAGAGAACAGAAAGTGTTTATAGTCAAAAAAAATTTCTAAATTAGGTGCATAAGATGTTTTCACCTCACCAATGTTGTCACGAGGATAGAAACTAATAATGGGACTTATTTAACGAGCAATATTTGGAAATGGTTAATTTCAGTGCGATTGATACTGTAAATATATATTTATTTTAATATACCAAGCTTATAACATTTCCTATTTACTCAAACATTATTTGTAGCTTGCTATTTTTTTTTAGCTTGCATTATTTTTTTTATAGTTTATCCATAACATAGCCATTGTTTACAGAAGTAGCCATTATGTTTATAGATATGCACTTTAGTGTTGGGAAATTTATGAATGAGTTTCCCTAAATCACCCTACACCCACAGAAACCCGGGCAGGTCCGGGTACCCGGCTAGTAAAGAAATAAAAGAAATAATTTAATTAAAAAATAAATTAATGAATAACTCTTATTAAAAAAATCCATGAACAATTAAAATTCAAAAATAATTTAAGAAATAATTTAAATTAATAAATAAATTAGTTTACCCCCCCCCCCAAATTTTGAAGGCGCAACTTGCGCCATAATCTCCCCCCTGCTGGCACCCCTGTTTCATGTCTATGTTGAATATTGCTGAATTGGAGATGGGAGATCTAACTGAGATTAATTTCCTTTTAACCTAAAATTATCTGATAGCTGGTTTTATTCGACAATTTTTTAAATCAAAATAGAGCTAATGCAAATGATCATCATGAATTTAACTGGATAATAACGGTATATTAATAAAATATTTCTTTAATTTCTGAGTACGGAATGTAAGAAAAAATAGGAGAAACTACTTAATAAAGCAAAGCCAAGTTATATTACCTAAATCTGAAGTTTTAAAAGCACTATGCATTAATAAATTAAAATACCTCTTTCAAAATATGCGCCCCAAAGCGAATTTCTTTAGAAAAAAGTATTGAAGCAAAACGTTTATAAGAATCAAAATGAGCCTTTTAAATTGTTTCAAGTATGGAAAAACCTTTTCTAATAACTTTACGGAAAAATTCAGTAAAAAAGCCCGAATAAAATTCTACTTTTCAACGAGAAAATGGAAAGTGAGCTGTTCCACTAATGGTCAATTCAAACATCGAGATCTATCTATATAACTATTAACTGCAAAAAATGAACTGTTTTTTTTTTACCGTATAATACTGGCAGCCGAGGTTCCAATTTAAAACTAATAAACTGCAAAACTAGCAATTTTAGTTTCTTACTGTAAAGTTAGCTTACTGTAAAGTTATAGTTTATTGCCGTAAAATTTAGCTGTGTTATACTGTAAAAACAACAGTGTAATACTGGCAGCAGAGGTTCCAATTTAAAACTGTCAAATGCACAGTAAAGTAACAAACTGTAAAACTGGCAATATTACAGTTTCTTACTGCACAGTATTTACATGTATTTTACTGTAAAAACAACAGTATAATGCTGGCAGCAGAAGTTCTAGTTTAAAACTAAATATAACTAATAAACTAAAATTATAAATTTTACAGTTTATCACTGTAAAATTAGCAATTTTGCAGTTTACTACTGTAAAATTAGCAGTTTGAATATTTTATTACCATAAAATTAGATGTATTATCTCTATACTAGCGGTACCCGCACGGCTTTGCCCGTGGTATAAAATTAAAAGTTCATTTGTAAAATAATTGATATAGCAGAAAAAATGCTCTATTTTAGTTTTATTCAACTATAATTCCTTCAAAGTGATATAAAGATCTGATATGGACCCCACACTACTTAATTTTACGTGTAAATTTCTCAGCGGCGTAGCGTAGGATTTTGCCGCCCGGGGCATGCAATTGTATTTGCCGCCCCTTCCCTTTTCTCCTGCCCCCACCCCTCCCGAGAAATTATGACATTTTTAATTTTTTACTGAATGAAAACAGGAATTTTTTTTTTATAATTCACACCATGTTTTACATTTTAATGTATTCATCCTACAACAGGAAATGCTGATCGAAAAATTCTAATAAATCTTTTTCTAAAATTATTGAAATATATGAGAGATAATATTTTCCTAAAATGAAAACATTTTAAGCAGAATAATATTAAACAGCATTGTGCGAGCGTGTCCGTCCCATAAAAACCGAAAGTCGGAATTTTGTAACGCATACGCTCTTATTTTTTTCCTTTTACATCAAAACAATTGTAAAAAAAGTTTCATGGAATTTGAACTACGGTAACCCGTGCCGACTTGCGTCCGAAAGTGCGAAGCCCCCCTAGTGCCCTTTTTCACTAGGTTAAATCGAAAAAAAAATTTTCGGAAATTCAAAATTTCATGTTGATAAAACGCTTCCCCCACGTCCCCACATGTCCCAAAAAATCATTTATCCAAATTAAAAAATATTTAGATACCTCAAACGAGGCTTAAAATTCATAATTTTCTTCAAAGAAAAAGATTTTTTTCCATGTATTTTGTAAACAATGAAATATAAATTTTAAGAAATTATCAAGATGAAAAATATGAAACGTTAAGTATACAATTAGAGCTAAATATAAGTTTTTTCTCTCATTTTATATTTATTTCTCCCGGAAATTACTCAAAGTTAAGGTTTTTTCAAGTTTTAAGTTAATTTTTTTCCATTTTAAATGCATTTTTTTATTATTCATTTGAAAGTATGTTCTTTAGTGATTTTAGAACTTCATATTTTCTTTAAATGTATCTAATTTAAAATAAATAAATAGTTAAAATAAATAAATTGAAAAAAAAAAAAAAAAAAAAAACTAGACAACAATTTATTTACAACATATATTTCCTACAATATTACAGTACAATAAACATTGCTAAACATACTATTGTTTTAATGTTTGTTCATTGCAGTCAGAGGATATATTTCGGTGCTCTTCAACGCAACATAACAAAAATTGAATCGTTTATTTCGAAAAGGTAACATCTCTATTTTGATCTCCTCTGTCTCTTTAGAAAATTAAACAGCGCACGGTTATATTTTTGAATGTCATAATCAATGAAAAAATGCCTTTAGTTAAGTACACAATTACTGCAATAATTTACCAAATAACCATTGATCATGACATTCAAAAATATAACCGTGCGCTGTTTAATTTTCTAAAGAGACAGAGGAGATCAAAATAGAGATGTTACCTTTTCGAAATAAACGATTCAATTGTTTTTGCTCCTTATTAGCTGTTAGTAAACCATGAAAGTCCTGCCTCATTTGTACCGCTCTTTCAGGTGTATTATTTACTGGTCTAAGCACTGAGACCATCCTTTTTCCTTCAAGGAATTAAGTGTTATTCGCCCATTAAGAAGGATTCTCATTGAGAAAACTATCATCAATTTTGATCCTAGTAAGCAAAGGCTGGCTTTTAAATGATATGAAATTATCAATTGTTTCCTCTGCAAAATAATAAAATAACAGGTAACAAATACGTGATATGAGGAAGTAACTAATTAAACAATTAGTTACTTCCTCCCCCAATTTTTTTTCGATTCTGCTCATGCACAAATACTAGTTTACACTTTCAAGCACAAATCGGCATAATTTGTAATTTTTGAAATTACAGTAAACATTTTCGACAGTCATATTGATATTATACAAACATTTATTCAAATTTTTTAAAAGAAATTAGGTCCCCAGCACGAGGCATAAAATTTTTATATTTCTTTAAATATTTGATTTTTTCTATTTATTTATTGCATTATTTATAAATTTTAAATTGCAGATACACTTAAAGAAAATATCAAGTCCCAAAATCACTAAAGAACATACTTTCAAAACAGCATTTGCAGATGAATAATAAAATAAAAAATGTAGTAGGGTTATGTGGGGCAAAGTGAAATTTTGAAATATTTTCCCAGCTTGCAGTGCAACCTATCTAGCAAAATTTTAACTAAGTTCCTAAACAGATAGTTAATTCCTGTCAAAAAATAAGTAGCTCCAAAGATCAACAAAAAAAAAAAATTATACATCAAGCCATTTTAAAAATTTGATACCTTTATTATAATATTCGTGGTTTTTCAAAAGTATTTCTTGTTATTATAAAAGGATAAGATTTTTGTAATTATGATCCAAACTATTAATTGAGAACTACTGATATCCAATGCAATCCTTGTTTATTTAAAATTAGGCACTTTTTGATTTTCAATGTTCAATGTAATTTGTCAAGTGCACGCGGGGCAAGTGGATAGGGCAACATGAAATAGCTCATTTCGTATACTTATTCATTCATTTATTAAATCACTCACCTATTTCTTCATTTATTAATTTATGAACATTATCTTACTTAATTATTTACTCATTCATTAACTCAGTTTCTTTTTCGTTCTCTATTTTATTCACTCATTTATTTTTTCTCACACATTAGTTAATTTATTTATTCATTTACTTGCTCATTCGTTTATTCTTCGTTAATATTTTTTTTTTCATTTATTTACGCATTCATTTGATGAAAATTACTGTTAATCGTCGCATTGAAAAATTTTCATAACAAAAATATTTTATTTTTAACTTTGCCCCATGATTTTTTGAGGTAAAAATTTCACATTTTTTTAAAAGTTCAAAATAACTGCCAAAGATGAAAAATAATATTTCAATGAAAGTATTATTGCAAAATACATTATTCCTTCTTTATGTACCAAAATTTTGTACAGGTAAATTATGTACCAAAATTTTGTACAAAATTGTACTGTGTACATGATTTACTTTCTACCTAATTTGTGCTTTATTTACGTTGGTATTTAACTTCAATTGTAAAAAAAATGTGGTATTTAAAATAAAAAAGTTTAACTTAAAACTTGGAAAAACCTTAATTTTGAGTAATTTCCGGGAGAAATAAACATAAAATGAGACAAAAAAACTTATATTTAGCTCTAATTATATACTTTATGCTTCATATTTTTCATCTTGATATTTTCTTAAAAGTTATCCTTCATTAGAAACAAAATACATAGAGAAAAAGCTATTTTTTGAAGAAAATTATGAATTTTAAGTCTCGTTTGGGGTACCTAAATATTTTTTAATTTGGATAAATGATTTTGTGGGACATGTGGGGATGTGGGGGAAGCATTTTATCAACAAAAAATTTTGAATTTCCGAATTTTTTTTTTTTTTCGGTTTAACCTAGTGAAAAAGGGCTAGTTCGCACTTTCGGACGCAAGTCGGCACGCTTTACCGTAGTTCAAATTGCATGAAACTTTTTTTACAATTGTTTTGATGTAAAAGGAAAAAAATAAGAGGGTATGCGTTACGAAATTCCGACTTTTTGGGGGGGGGGGGGGACACCCTAGTGTCCATGTCAGTGGCGTATATAGCGCCCCCGCAACCCCCGCGGCGCGGGGGGGGGGGCGCAAGACGATTGAGGGCGCTCAATCCAGAAAAATAGCCCTATGAGTTACAAGGGGGAAATTTTTTTTAAATTTTAATAGAGGGCAGGGGCGCACTTATAAATCTTGCGGGGGAGCGCATATTAGACTATGTACGCTACTGGTCCATGTCAACGCCGGTGATAACGGACTGCATGCTGCATGCAGACAAGTTTGATTTGAAGGGAGAGGGGGAAAAAAAGCTTTTGATGCAGATTTAGTTATACATAATTTGTCATTAAAAAAAAGCCGGCGCCACTTTAAAAAAAAAGGGGGGGGGGTATCTCAAGTTATTGTTGCAGAATTTGCCGCCCCTAGCAAAGTGCCGCCCGGGGCGAGTGACCCCTTTGCCCCCGGCACGCTACGCCACTGAAATTTCTTAGTAGATGCCTTAAGTGCTAAAATAGTGCTTGGAGTGAGCAAGATAACAATTCAAACATTTGTATCCCTAGTTTGCTACGAAACAATGCAAAAAAATGTTTTACAATGATTAATCTCCTAAATATCATCGATTTTAACATCATTCAGTGGATTTTTCGCAAAATATCGCCGACAGCGCCAAATTGAACCTGAATCAAAAAAAAAAAAAATTGTTTCGCCAATTGGCGTCAAATACTTGGCGATCAAAAGCTTGGCGATATATCGCCAAGTGGTCGCGTCAATTCATATCACTTTTGTTAACCAATTCATATCACCTTGCATTGAAAACACTGATTTACCCGATAAATGGGGTAAAACACCCCCTTGGAACATTCGAATGCAACCCCAAGGGAGATGGACAAAAATAAGCCAAAAGAGAAAATAAGAACAATTTTGTTGATAACAGGAACCAACAGAAATCTCACCAAAGTTTAAAAGAAGAAGAAAGTTTTCTTTCCTAGCTTAAAAAAACAAAACAATACATTTTCCGAAATGAAACACTTTAAAAAAACGATGCAATATCGCAATTGATACGATATTTCGTTAATCTGTGCTTTAGGCACCCTTTTCTCGCTAAATGAACGATAGGCGCGCCAAGCGTGGTAACCCTAGCTATTTTGCGTAGTTGACTTTTTGAAAACGCGCCAAGCAGGGTCCCAAAGCATCTTCACCGGGAAAAAGACAGGGTTGCCAGAGAATTGGAACAAAAAAATACTACGCCTCCTCTAAAAAAAATATTACAAAATACTACTGTTTTCCAAACGTTGCCAAAATCAATGTTGCTGAAATGCGAAATCTACGAAAATGAAAAAAAAAAAAAAAAAAAAAAAATCCGCCAAATCTTTTAATTAAGTCATTAGTGTATTGGAAACAGGGTTGCCAGAAAAATACTACGCTCCTTATTTGGGCCGAAAAAATACTGCCGTAGAATCAAAAATACTACGTCTGGCCGTAGTCTACGAAGATTGACGCTGGCAACCCTGGAAAAAGAAAGAAACAAAAATAAGTATGAACACGTAACCGTAGTAACAACATGAAAAGTTGATTTCCGTTGATAAAATAATTAATTTTATCTCTCTTTTCAAACAAATTTTATTCTAAAGCTCAACCATCTTAGAATCGTTTGGCTTGCTTTACTGAAGGTAAGCCTTGAATTTCAGGATTCTAAAAACAATTGTTACAGCTCTCCTGATAATTGTAGAAACTTCGAAAAAACTTCATTTTGTGCAGAAAATTTCAAGCTTTTGAATGACATAAGACTTGAAAATGTGTGTGAAATATTTCTTCCCTATTTTATCGAATTTCCGCTAAGAATTCGAATAGAAAAAGAACGAAATGGAATTTTCGAAAAATCGCTTCGAGGTGCAAAACTACATGCTACAAACTAATTTTGTGCCAAGTGGCATGAAAATCGACCGAACGGTTTTGGCGCTACGCGCGTAACAGACAGACAGAAAGAAAGAGAGACAAACTTTCAGCTTTATTATTAGTAGAGATATTAAAAAAAGTAAGCTCTAAGATATTGTGAAAGGATGTTTGTGGCTGGGCTGCGTCCAGGCGGCCCCATAGCACCTACAGACTTGAAACTTGGTACAAAATTAGTTTGAGCCCCGTAGATTTGCACCTCGGAGCCATTTTTTCGTAATTTTGAATTAGTTTTGGTTTAATTAATTATTTAAGCATAAATTTCCTATACTCCACCAACTTGGGGGGCGAAAAAATCCCCACATCCTCTTATGTTAAATATCGTTGGAAAGAGATTATTTTTTTTCTGAAAAAGAAGATGTTTGTTCCATTTCTCTCCGTTAATTAGAACAGGAGATAGAAGTGATTCTAATTTAGCCATTTTTCAAGGCTCACCTCGAGCATAATTATATTACATTCAACCAAACGGCTCCAAAACTTTTCCAACAAGGTCTTATTCGACAAGTAAAACCGGTGACTGTTCGTTTTGTTTATTGCTTGTCTTAGTTCAACAAAATATACACGATTGCTTATCTTTTCTGTATTTTTTTTAAACATTTAAGAAAGGTTGTCATTTTTCTTACGGTATTTTATTTTGTTTACGTGATTTCATATAAATTACATTGCGTATTTGAGTTTTTTTTTCTGCGAGGGAAAGGATCTGGATTTTTTGTTTAGGCTAGATATTTTACTATGTTTTTAAATTATGTTCATATTTTCTCATTTTTTATATCAGGATTGGAGGGAGGGGGTCTCTTTTATTTATTTGGCGAATTGTTCTAAATTGTAAAGGAAGTGTTAGTGTGCTTTTAAAGGGTATGTGAGCATTTCAGTTAAAGGAAATGTTTTTTTTTATATCAAGATGGGGAGGAGGGGAATAGTTTCTTTTTCAGCGGGGACGCCGTATTCGGTTGCATATAGTCGATTTGACTTCAAACCATAAGAAGCAGGTCGGTGATCGAGCCGCCGGAGGCGGTGAGGTAATCGCCGCAGGCGACAAAGGGGGGTTAGTGAGCGAAGCGAGCACCGGGCGGAGCCCCCTAGTACTATGAAAAAAAAAAATCATTTTTTACGTTGTATGTATCTATATAGACATCAGTCAGACCCGTTTCAGATGTAATTTTATTCATTTCTTTTTCTTTTCTAATACAGGTAATAAAATATGAGACTCTGACCGCACCCGAGTCCAAAGACATACGAAACATGCTGAGCAAACTTGTTGTCGTGAAACTCAATGGGGGGTTGGGGACGACCATGGGCTGCGTGGGTCCCAAATCTGTCATACCAGTGAGGAATGAACTGACGTTCCTCGACCTTACTGTCCAACAAATAGAAGTAAGTATTAGAGATGCACCGATTAATCGGTTATAATCGGCTGGCCGATTAGTAATAATCGAGAAAATCGGAATAAAAATATTTTTCAAATATTATTCTTTAAAGTTTACCTTCACTAAGAAACTATGATGAATAATTTTATTAACAGTAATAATACTAATCACAGTTGATATAAAGTAGGGATGCTCCTATAAACCAGTTTGCCGATTACCGATTAATCTGTTGAGCCAAATTAATGATAAGGATGATTGTTTTTCTACTACCAATTTTATTATCTCTGTTTTTTCTCTCTTATACAATTCCAAGTTTAGAAATAGTAACCCAAGTAGCACACTTCGTTTTTTAAAGGTTGTAAAATGGTTATTAACGTTGTGACAACCGATTAAAAACGTTTTTAAAACGTTTTTTGTGCTACCTGGGAAGTAATTTATTTCTGAGAGAAGATTTTTTTCTATTTTCCTCGTTTTCACGAAATAATTTCAATATTTTATCAAATTTCTTCGAAGCAATTTTTCTTTTATTGTCAATTACACATTGTAAGTTATGTTAATTGGACATAAACATTAAAAAAAAAAAAAAAAACTTTGTATTAGGGATGCACCGATTAATTGGCCACAATCGGCCACTTTGTCGATGATTAATAACCGGCAAAATCGGGCCGATTGATCTTCCGAAAAATAATTTTTCAAATATTATTCTTTAAAGTATACCTTCACTAAGAAACTATGATGAATAATTTTATTTACAGTAATAATAGTCCTCACAGTTGATAAAAAGTTTTCTAAAATTAATCCTCCTACTTCGAATAAATATAGATAGACAATGTTGCAACACATTTTTCATGTGGTGATAGTTTTCTCCGCAGCACAGTGCTTTTAGATAAACTCTAATTTTTAAAGAATAAAAGTGTTAAATTAAATTGCCGCTAAATTATTAAAAAATATGAATTAAAAGTGCTCCTAAATCAGAATGCTCACCACAGATTCCCCCATTTTTTTGAATTATTATATTACACTTTTATTCTCAAGCGTATTGTTGTCTCGCGATTTTCATTACACTCCATTTCTGTTTCAGCATTTGAACAAAACTTACGACACCGACGTTCCTCTTGTTCTAATGAACTCTTTTAACACAGATGAAGATACGCACAAAGTTTTGCCAAAATACAGAGGACTTCGAATCAAGATTTATTCTTTCAATCAAAGCAGGTAACAATGTTCACAGCTCTTTTCAGTGCAACAGTGGTGCCCATTCCCCTCCCCCCCAAGCTCAGTGGCGCAAATATCCCCCCCCCCCATTTTTCACAATTCTCCTGGTGCTTTTTATTTTATTTATTTTTTCAAATATTTTTCATTTTTTAAAATTATAACTATTATTTTTTATATATTATTAATTTTTTTATTCGAATTCGCGCAGACTAGAATCGCTTTTTCCCCCTCCAGACGTTCTAAGCTCACACACACGCTACACAAAATAAATAAATATAAATAGAAAAAAATAATAATAAAGAAATAAAAGAAATAATTTAAGTTAAAAAAATAAATTAATTTGTAATTTTTATTCAAAAAAAATCCATAAATATTTTAAATTAAAAAAATAAATCAGTAAATAAATTAAATAAATAATTAATGAGTTAAAAAAAGTCCGCCTCCCCAAATTTTGATGGCGCAACTTGCGCCAAAATCCTTCCCCTCCGTGGATACCCCTGCAGTGCAATATTATTGATGGTTTCTTACATGAAACTAAAAGATATTTTCTCATCTTTAGCTTTTGAAACCAATAGTTGTGATCTATTAGGGATAAGATTTCCTAATGTACAAGTGCCTAAAATTAGTAAATGTCCCATTTTGAGGATAAAAAGAAATGAACTTAATAATGTCGTATTTTGTTACGGTCGCAATCAGGTGTCAGTAGGACGACTGGCAAGGACACAATGTAGTGTTGTTTTCCTTCCCTTAACAATACATTGGTAGTGAAACAACACTTACAGACCTTATAGTCTAAGCAAGGCTTCACTAGATAGCGTTTTATACAGGCTGTTTCATTTGATCAAAATCCTTGGGATAAAAACGGTGGTTTTTGTCCAGCGACATCTATCGAATTTTATGGTAACCATCATTATATACAAATCAGGTAATAAAAGACAAAATTAAAAGTTAATTTGTTGGCAACAATTTTACAATTTGGCATTCAATTCTGTTTTAGTACATTTAAACGTTATTTAATAGCTTGTTTTATTTGTTGGTTTATTCTGCATTCTAACGGCTTATTTTAATTAGTTAGCGAATTATTTTTCATTTTAATTGATTCTAATTATTAATTAACTATGAAACGACACTGGCACCGCAGAGCGATAAATGGCGAAATCTATTCGCTAAGCGAGCCATTACTACCACCGGGTTGCCATAGAACTTTTTAAACTTCAGTCCACAGTTCGCCATGATACAGTTGGTCGTCGAAAGTTTGTAATTTTGTTTATTTTTTTCGTACTTGTATTTCTCTTTAGTACCAAGCTATTATATATGCTCATTTCGTTGTTACTAAAAAAATAATATGTTTTGTTATCAATCGTCTTTCCGTTGTACACCATCGCTTCATTACGGTACATTTCATTCTGGGGCATCAAAATGAAAAAATGAAATGTCTCGACGAATAGATTCGCCATTTATCGCTCTGATACGTCAACGCCATCAAAATGAACATCTGAACATTTACGTAGCAATTAAGATCGTGTGAGCAACAATAATGAAACAAAATAGTAAATTAGAACAATATTATTTCATTGCTACATTTTTTATTTATCGTCGATGAATTTAAGCGTATATTTTATTAATGCAGAGATGTCAAAATCGAACGCCATTGCTATATGTTGTTAATTCGAAGAAAGTAAACAGATGAATGAATGTCGTATTACTGAATCATAAGTTGTGACCAACTTTAGCTGAAAGGGGAATTTATTTCCCCTAAAAAGCAGCACTAATAAGGCCTTCGGCATCAATTTACTGTGTACTCCACTTCATTTAACTGTATCCCTATTTTTTAACCCTAAAAGATAGGATAAACACCACTTTTTATAGCAGAAACAATATGCTAATAAATGTAAACAAACATTTGGGTGGTCCTTGTTCAGCGCTCTCTAGCGGGCAAATCTTTACCATTGATGTTCTGAGTAATGATACAGCCTGTATAAAACGCTATCTAGTGAAACCTTGGTCTAAGACAGTGGTTCCCAACCTGGGGGCGATCGCCCCTGGGGCGAAATCAGGTAAAAGATAATGACAACCTACTCTTTTTCCCCCTTTTTTCAAAGTACTTTTAACATTTTGACTGTTTCTTTCCAGGTATCCTAGGCTCAACAAAGAAAGTTTGCTGCCTATCGGTAGGACCCTAAGAGATCCTGATCCAGAATCGTAAGCTCTTTTTACTTATAAAATACTAGCTGCGTGGCCTGGTCTACATTGAGAATAAATGTTAGTAGAGTGAGACGTATCTATAAAAGTCCCGATTAGATTAGAGTCGATATTTGAATCTTCTATTTCAGAAATCACCTAAACGTCGAAATTTTGAATTTTAAGAAAACATTTATTTCTTCTCGTTAAACTATTTGACTGCGATTACAACAATTTTTTCTGAAAAAAATATACCAAAATCATTTTTCAGTTTAAAATATTAAAATAATAATCGAATTGTTCAGAAATAACGGTCAAAATCCTTTTTCGAACTTTCAGTGTTTGTCGCTTGACTGGTTTCTGAAACAAACGATTCACTCAGTGCTAAAAAGGAATCAATCGAATTTTTTTTTAAATCCCCCCGAAACAGGAAAGCCTAAAATTAGAAGCAAGAATTTTATTTGCTCAAAATCAGGAACAAAAATGGCAACACCTTTTTCTTATCAATGATTTCTTTCACGCTCGTGCAGACGACTTTAAAAATCCAATTTAAAATTGATTTTGACAAACTGACAAACGCCTGTTTCTTTTTTCTGGGTGAAGTTAGTGGTTAGGGGTTTTCAAAACCTTCAGAAGGAAATCTTAAAAAGTATTTTTCTCGAATTTTTCAAAGAGAACAAAAACCAGAAAATCCGGTAATTATTTCAGGTAGAAAGAACAATTTTAAGCCATTTTTGAGCTTTTTAGTTGAAATTCTAACGGTTCGCTGTTTTTTTTTTGGTGTTCGAAAACCCCCTACGACCAGGCCCGTCATTTAGGGGGGATAGGGGGGGGTCAATTGCCCCCCTGACTTTAAGAATTTAATGTATTTGCAAAAAATAGGCGTGGTTTTTGCTGTTTTCTGATGGAATTACATTGTGTTTGCACCCTTTGCCCCCCCCCCCTCTGGAAAAAGTTGAAATGACGGGCCTGCCTACGACCCTTCCCTGGTGCCTATTTCCCTGAAAAACTTGCTCCAGATCCGACGTAAACTGTGGATTAGTACAGGAACATACATACACACATATTTTTCGTTTTATTTATACGGATTGTATTTTCCGAGTGAGATGGAACAACCTTTTTACAAATGGATTAACCTCCATTTGTTGTCATCCCTTTGAAAATTCCTAGAAGCTGTGTTTTTTTCGTATTATATCTCTTTTCTGGCCATTGCTTTTCGTGAATTTGTTATTCTCGTCACAAAATAAAGAGATTTTTTTGTGAGCCAAAATTTGTTGGGCAAAAATATGTGCAACGTGGTACCTGGTGAGATACTGCTGTTTTGCTCGGGGCTGGAGAACCAGAAACAAGTCCTTGAATGAGACTTTTTGGTAGAAAAAAGTTTGACCGTTGCGATTTCTTTCGACAACCCTTTTATACCCTACTCTTTATTACGGGGGACTCTGTATAATGTATTTTTACTGATTTTAAATCCTTTTTTTTTCCTATTTCAGATGGTACCCACCCGGCCACGGCGATTTCTACGAATCGTTCTTTAACTCCGGTCTGCTGGAGATGTTCCTGAACACCGGCCGTGAGTACTGTTTCGTTTCAAACATTGACAACTTGGGAGCCACAGTTGACCTTAGTATCCTTTTTGGTGGTGCTTTAGTTCTTTACGTTTTCACAGTTGATCGTCAAAAATAGTTCATAGACTAACTTCTGAAGAAAAAACCATGATTTGCATGTTTCCTTGAAAAAGACCCGTGACTTTTAAGTATGTTACTGTAAGGGCCATGCTCCACACCGACGTAAAGCAGAAAAAATAGGCAGAAGCGTAAAATGGATTCAATGGTGTTCCTATGGAAAGTACCCGGATTTTCGGTTTCTGCCTTCAGTTTCGGTCGCGTTTTACGCTGATGTGGAGCAGGGCCCTAAGGGTCCTGCTCCACATCAGCGTAAAACGCGACCGAAACTGAAGGCAGAAACCGAAAATCCGAGTACTTTCCATAGGAACACTATTTGCTCTATTTTACGCTTCTGCTTTATTTTGTCTGCTTTACGTCAATGTGGAGCAGGGCCCTAATAGATTAACATGAAATTACGTTTGCAAAACAGTTTCAAAGATGCTTCATAGACAAAGAGAAGTTCCTCCTGAATTCAGTGATTTTTTGCGTAACTTTTCTTTTACCTTTTCGGATATAGCATTAACCGTAAACAGCGGCTGAAAGAAGTCCTGCATAGTGTTAGGCGATTATATTATTCTGCTATTGTTATGCTGATGTATACAAGGGTACAGCGATTCGACGATTTAAGATTGAAGTACCCTGGCTTGTTAGTACTCCCTGGATTGAAGTACCCTTGTGGAGGGAGGGAGCGATTTCTAAACAGTGATATTATACTAATTTAAATCACTTGCAAAAAAAGGAGCTTTGCTTTGTTGATAGTTTTCATTTAAATAATAATTAAAAGAAACAATAATAATAAATAAAAAATAAATAAGTATTTATATCACCTTATAGAATTTCATATTTGCAAACTAGTTAATAAGTTTTTTTCTGTGGAAGAATGGCTAATTAATGTTTCATTTTCAAAACGTAGTGCTACATAAATATTAAAAACTCATTTTCTGGAGCAATTGCATGTGTAAGCATTTTCTTAACCATAATGATCGCATTGAATGAAGTTCAGATTTCAGTTCGTTTGGCGATATTTTTTAATGCTTGAAGTAATCATTTTTGAAAGTAATTATTTTCCAATATGCAAATAATGTACTAATTGCGTAATGAATCAAAAATGTTGGATATACTTTTGTTGAATCAGTTCATTTTTTGGAAACTGAATACTGTTCTACATTATTGTTGAAAATAAGATGTTCAGAAACAATATGCTGTTTCATTATCTCGCTTTGGCATTTTTTAAAGAAGAGTTCTGAAAATTTATGGGTGCAACAATGGCGAAACGATTTGATAGTAATTATGTTAAAGAAAATGAATGATCTTATTACCTTTTAAATTCTTTATAACTCCTGTCTACGGAAAGGAAAGGCTACTGCTAGTGGCGCAACCGTTAAATATTTTTAGGGGGGGGGGGGCTTTCTGAAATTGCTTTTTTTTTCAATTGATTGAGGTCCGGGGAGTTTTTCATTGGAAATTTTTTGAAATATTAGTCATGAAAACGCATTTTCCGATGATCTCCGGTGGCGTTAGGTGAACGGGAAATTTGGGGTTGGGGGTGGGGGGAATTGAAAGAAAAACTTTAGAAATTGAAGTCTGAAACTGCGATTATAGGCGATAATTTTTGACATTATTTTCAGAAGAACTAGAAAAAAAGTAAAGGAAAGAGGAATGGACACAGGGGGGGGGGGGCACACAATTAGTTAACCAATAGTGAGCAGCTGTTAAAAAATTTAAATGCCGAGATTTATGTTTGAAAGAAATTAAGATTTCTCCCCCCAATATTTTTTTCTCATTAAATCACTTAGTTTTTCTAAGACATGTGTATGTGTCCTTTTCTTCTCTTCAATAATTAAGAATATTAAAAAAAGAAAAATAGCAACTCAGCATTCTGGGTGTGGCACGGGCCCTATGGTCATACCCCTGGTTGCTCCACTGGCTACTGTATAGACGGACTGACGCATCAACTTGAGTTTGACCATTTTGGATCCGAGCGACAGGGGTCGAAGTTGTCCTATATGTCCTATATTTCCTATATTTTCAAAAAAACCATTAAAAACGTCCTATATTTCCTATATTTTTGCAAAAGTCCTATATTTCCTATATTTTTGCAAAAGTCTTAGATTTCCTTTTAAATATTTTTCAAAAGTAGCCATAAACAAACTTTCTGACATCTGGTGTTTCGTTTGAAAAAAGCGTACTACCGAATTTCAGTGAGAAAATGTAACTGACTAAATCTTGCGACAGGCATCTTCGCTCATTGGTCACAGCAATATGACGTCATTGTAGTGGGTGGAGTTTTAAGGGCTACTTCAGTCAGAAGCAGGTTTTAGATTTTGGCTTTGGCAACAGCAGCTATTAGTTGTGTTTGTGTTTTTCCTGATGGTTTTGGTTTGTTTTTTGATGCTCGGTCTGATCGGAACGTTTTAATTTTCTTTTAAGTGTTCCAGTCATTGCTGAATTACGGCAGGCTGTAGGTGTACGTTCTTCATGATTCATTGAAACATATGGTAACAGTTACATATTAACATATGGTTGGACAGTAATGGAATAAATATTAGTGCATGGTGTAGGAAAGGAAAAGATAATTTTCGCGCTTTCTGTCATTATTGCAGCTGCTCAATATCTATTAGTAAGAGTGGAATTTCTCAGCTAAAGCAGCATGCAAACACATCCAAGCATAAAGGAAATACTGCAAAACGAAAGCAGGAATCCTTTACAAGCTCGGTTTACTATAGTGGACACGAGTGGTAAAGGTTTCAGCT
>JAXGGA010017166.1:0-24988 GCA_038373865.1 Uloborus plumipes | reverse complement strand
TTTGCCAAAATGATGAGGGGAGGGGGTGACCGTTCGTGTTTCACCGTTTGATGTGTTCCGCACGTCAAGAAACCTTTTGCCCGATTTTATCACCAAGCCAGAGGAAACTTATCTGATTTTCATGAATTTTTAATATTTATTTCCGATGTCGAATTGCCGTGCGGGCATCCATTTGCAGACTATTCGTGGCGTTTTTTTTTTGTGTGTGTGTGAGTTGTGATAATTGGGCGATCTAGGGGGGGGATGGAATCGCTGTGTTGATTGCGAGATGAAGCGGCTAAAGCCTAAGTGCTTGATTTCAGTGGGTAAGAGCTAGCGGACCATGGGATTTTTATGCGAAGACAAAAGTCAGGATTATTATTGTAATCGTTCATGTTTGTGAACATCAACAGAATAGCAAAATAGCAAAAAGATAAAACAAACGGCACTGGAAATTCTGTTGTAAATAATTTTATCGAAAAAAAAAGTGAAGCACATCAACAAATCTCAGTCAAGTAAGAGTCGATATTATCTATACACTGTAAAAATGAGTGTTTTGTTTTTACAACTAATTTCATAGTAATAAACAGTAAAAATTGCTAATTTTACAGTAATGAACTGCAAATTGCCAATTTTACTGTAATAAATTATAAAATTGCTAATTTTACAGTTTGTTGTTGTGTATTTTTCAGTTTTAAACTGGAACCTCTGCTGCCAGTATTATCCTCCAAAAACAACGGTTTATTTTTTGCAGTGTAGTGTAAATAAAAGCTTTGATCAACAGGTGCTTGTTAATGAGCGTTTGAGCAGCAACTCAAAATACAACTATAGATGATATCGGTACATCGATTAAAAATATCGATGTTTCGAAATATCGATATTTAAAAAATATGTATTTATGCGCATGAACTGCAACAAATTTCTTTTTAGTGAAAATTTAACTCACAGGACGTCTTTCTAATTATTATTTTTAGGCTGTCAAACTCAAAGCAAATCCAATGACAATACTTTTAACAATAGCAATAATATGCATTTTTTTAAAGTATCATGTTTCTAACTGAAGTAATTCCAAAACATAAAGAATGAATAACTAATGCATATATTTAGAATACAATGCAATAAAACATTAAACCAAGTCAGCAGGAATAATTTCTTAGCAATTTTATTACTTTCTCTCTGTGTACAAAAAACTATAAAAACTAAAAACGAGATATATTTATTTCTTGATTCATTTCTAATTTAATTACGAGGAAGCATCGTAAAAACTACATGCAAAACAAACATGTTCAAAAATTATAAAATTATTCAACAATTTGTAACAGCTGTTTTTAACCATATAATACATAGTTTAAGTAATATTATAACATAGCAACTTAAATCAACGACCCATTGGAGGAAAATAAGTAGGGGAAAATGACAATAGGGGCGCTGAATACTCTTTATTACTTAGTGCGAGAAAAAGGAATTGTTAAATTGCTATTGCTAACTGTTCCTCAAGTTAGGTCTACTTCTTCGTACAATACATTATGGAAACCTCTTTCCAACGGGATAGATATCACTATCATTGTTTAATGATGTAGTTTTAACCATAAATGTATTTAGGTTTTTCACGTTTTATCTCTCTTTCTCTCTTATATTTTACCTTCTCTCTGTCTCTTTCTGTCTTACTTTTCACCTTTTTTACATTTATCTTTCTTTTTTTTTTTGGTGAAATTTTTGGTAAAAATTCGACGTCTGAAAAACATTGGTAGAAAGAAAAACGGGATGGATATCACTGTCAAAAGCTCTCTTTGCTTTATAAGAGGATTTTTGCCTCCAACTCCACTACTTTCGTATTCCATGCTGATGAGAGCATAATAAGCTCGGAACTGCAGCCCATGGATCGAAATAGCCGAGTTGGCGGTGTATTGCATCACTACCATTGTTTGTTGATGTAGTTTTAACCACAAGTATATTTAGGTTTTTCACGTTTTATCTCTCTTTCACTCTTACATTTTACCTTCTCTCTGTCTCTTTCTGTCTTACTTTTTACCTTTTCTCTATCTTTCTTTTTTTGGTTGATATTTTTGGTAAAAATGTAAAACTTCGACGGCTGAAAAACGTTGGTAGAAAGAAAAACATCGACCCAAGAGTACATCGATGGTAAAAACTTCGATGCTTTACGAAAAAACATCGATGTTTCGAAAACATCGACACCAAAGTCACTCCTCTACTAGTTACCTTTTTCTTCTTTTATACTTTATTTTTCTATTGTATATGTGAAGGATGGGGAGCACCAAAGTCTCACATAAGTTGTTTTGAATTGCATTTTAAGGGTTGTTTGAATGGCGAAATAATTTGCCTAATACCTTTTTATATTCTGTCCATAAATTTTATTAGTTAAAAGAGCTCAAAATGCTCAATTAAAAGACACTTGTGCCATGTAGGCAATAAATCATAAACATCTGTGAATACCTGGAGCACATTCACAAGGAGAGTTAGTAATAAATTATTAACCTTTAAAGCCTGAAACCATTGGCGCTAAAACCTTGTAAATATTAGAAAATTTGAAATTCATTTTCTTTCAGAAACTTTTGTTTCCTTAAAAATGTTAGAAAACTAAAGCAAAACTGGGAAGTCTTCATTGGAAAAAAAAAGGAAAAGTGGAAAAAATGCATCCGGTTCAAATTCGTTTTCGCTTTTTCCTAAAATAATCCCCCCTCCCCCACAGGGGTAACAGCTGGCGCGACAATTTGCGGGCACAGTATCTCGGCGATTGCCGTGCGGATACAGACACTCTATTTAGTCCAAACAACCCGTCGTGGATAAAGGATAGAAAAATGTACGTCCTGACACCTCCCCCTCATCAGATACTGTGGATGGGGTTGCCACGCATCACTCATCACTCCGCTCCCGATAGCGCCAAGGAAATGCGACTTGGCGACGATGATGATAATGGCTGAAATTTCGATTTTTGCGTAATAGGTAAAACCAAGACTCTTTCGAATTACTCGTTTGTGCTATTTATTTCTTAAAAATTTTATGTAATTGACATATTTTTTCAAAAAATGATGTAAATGAAGTTTAAAGTTAATATAATTGAGAGAGAATCATATAAATCGTGAAATAAAAGCTACCGTAAAATGGGGTTAATCGGAACACTTTTCAGCTTTGATTGTAAAAAAAGTAGTTAAAAGATTTTTTTTTTAATTTGATTTTTTGGGTAAAAACTTCGGTCTTGCTTTACTTTTGATATTCCAAGCGAAGACAAAGCATTTTGAAAAATTATTATTAAAATATATAGGAAATTATGGGTGTTCCGAATCACCCCGCTGATAGGGGTCAATCGGAACACTTGTTAAAATTTTTATTTTTTTTCAATTTAACCTGTACAAAATGAGTAATATTGATGGGGGAGAATAAGAACAGACAATTACTGTCAAATAAATGCATAATTTCAACAATAGTAAACGTGTATAATTTGTCAAAATTCAAAATAATTTTGAACTTATGAAAAATGAAAAGTAATTTTAAGAAATGCTTTTGAATTGAAATACAAAGATTTAACATGAATGGAAGTCACTCATGTCGTCCACAAATATGTACTTGTCCTTAAAACTAGCAATTGTGACTTGGCTTAAGTTTTTTCATAACATCTCCTGGGATGAACTCTGCCTTTTCTTTAGTTTCTTGAAATCTCTGGGTTTCGGGGATTGTCCTGAAAGCTTTTTACGCTTATTCATCACTGTCTGTGTGCTGGATTTTTGCTACATAAAGTCTATGTGACTTTCCCCCTCGTATTTTAAGTAAAAAGAAGTCTCCTGGAGAAAAAATCTTTTGAAATCTGCAACTGTTTGTCATTCTAAGATCTAGTTGCTCACGAGAAGGGATAAACAGTAATAAAACCTTGTCCTTGTCTTGATTAGAAGAATTGGGGTTAGAATCTTGATTTTTCAAACAGTTTCCTTCAAATAAGTTTGAATTGGAACAGCAGAACTAAGTGTTCCGATTCACCCCGCAAATTTTTTTTCTATGCCATTTTTCAGAATTCTTCATTTTTATGACACAATTTATAAAAAATGTAAATTCTAATGCGGTATTCTGTTGTTCAGATACATGTATAATTGAAACATACCACTCTTAGTTTTTAAATATAAGAAGGCTTGATCTTGCATATGAAGTTTTGCAGTCTATGGAAATGTGATGTTTTCTAGCGTTCCACGTGCAGCCCTCCTTAGAAGCCAATAGCGTTGCCAGATTGACAAAAGTAATTTTTTCCTACTCCCTATGATCTTACCTTACTAAGAAAAAAATTCATGGTGAAAAATACCCAATAGTTTATTTATGAAGAATTTCGTTGTACGGTCGGGAAGTTTTGTTCCGATTGACCCCGCTGTTCCTATACACCCCATTTTACGGTACACATAAAAATATTATGCTTTTCATTTGCTTGTTTCTTCAAATAGAAATGTTGTCTCTCTGTTTCAAAAATAAAGTGCTTACCTTCTTGCAATACACTGAAGTGACAAAAGTCATGGGATACCTCTTAATATCGTGTCGGCCCTCCTTTTGCCCGGCGAAGTGCAACAACTCGACGTGGCATGGACTCAACAAGTCGTTGGAAGTCTTCTGCAGGAATATTGAGCCATGCTGTCTCGATAGACGTCCATAATTGTGAAAGCGTTGATGGGGCAGGATTTTGGGCACGAACAGACCTCTCGATGGTGTCCCATAAATGCTCAATGGGATTCATGTCGGGCGATCTAGGTGGCCAAATCATTCGTTGGAATTGTCCAGAATTTTCTTCAAACCAATTGCGAACAGTTGTGGCCCGGTGACATGGCGCATTGTCATCCATAAAAATCCCATCGTTGTTTGGGTACATGAAGTCCATGAATGGCTGCAAGTGATCTCCAAGTAGCTGCACATAAGCATTTCCAGTCAATGTTCGGTCCAGTCGCACTAGAGGACCAAGTCCATGCCATGAAAAAACAGCCCACACCATTACGGAGCCACCACCAGCTTGAACAGTGCCTTGCTGACAGTTTGGGTCCATGACTTCGTGGGGTCTGCGCCACACTCGAACCCTACCATCGGCTCTTACCAGCTGAAATCGTGACTCATCGGACCAGGCCACGGTTTTCCATTCATCTAGGGACCAACCGATATGCTCACGTGCCCACGAGAGTCGCTGCAAGCGATGTCGTTCTGTCAGTAAAGGCACTCGAGTCGGTCTTCTGCTGGAATAGCCCAAGAAATCCAAATTTCTCCGCACAGTTCTAGCAGACACGTCCATTGTACGTCCCACATTGATTTCTACGGTGATTTGACGCAGTGTTGCTTGTCTGTTAGAATTTACGACTCTTTGCAGACGTCGCCGGTCTCGATCTTTAAGTGCAGGCGGTCGACCACTGCGCTGTCCATGGTGGGATGTTATGCCTGAAATTTCATACTCTCGGCACACTCTTGACACAGTGGATCTGGGAATGTTGAATTCTCTAACGATTTCCGAAATGGCATGACCCATGCGTCTAGCTCCAACTAACATTCCGCGTTCAAAGTCTGTTAATTTCACATCGTGCGGTCATCATCACGTTAAAACCTCTTCACATGAATAACTTGAACAGAAATGAAAGCTCTGTAAAAGCACTGCGCATTTATACCTGTTCTATGCGATGCTACTGCCATCTGAAAATTTGCATATTGCTATCCCATGACTTTTGTCACTTCAGTGTACATTAAAAAATAAATAAATAAATGATTTAATTAAAAAAATTATAATGAAAATCTCATAAACAACGTGCGAACAAGAAAATAGCAATACTAATTGTAAACACGTTTTTCAAGGCTACAAGGAAAACCTTTTTCAATGCAGAGATTTTTTCTTGCCTTCTTCATTTTGTTTAGCAATTATAAATTAAAAAAAAAAAATTGCTGGAAAAATATTATCTTGTTATTATATAGGCTTTTTTAGGTATTTGTTTTTGAATTTTCTCATTGTCCGTTGAAAATCCGTTTTAATCCGTGCTTCACACTACTATACGATATTATTGATGCCTAAGAATTGAGGTAATTTTTTTTTTTGCAAATCAGCCTGATCTTTATTTTATCAACTTTTTGACGTATTCTACACCAACAATGTAAACATCGATTCGTATAACAAAATACATATCGATATGAATAGTATCTTCATCTATAAGAATTGTTTTTTGTTTCCTTTTCTTTTATTTTTTAATGACATTGAGTTCCGCCAACAGTATATATGTATTACAGAAAAAAACCCCGATATAATGCTATAGAGTTTTGAAAGCTTTTTTCATTTGCCTGAGTTTTTACAAAACATCCAGTTTTAACTTTCAATGCTTTTTGATGCTATTTAGTAAACATTTTCATTTCATGTTATATTTTTTTTTTTTTTTAAATGCACACTTGTGTTTTCATTTTATTTTTGATATCACAATTTTACTTATTCGCATGATAGAACAAAATTGAATCATATTGTTTAACTTTCAGAATTTTTGAATTCTTGAAGACAGAGAACTTATTTTATCACTCAGTATACCCTTTTTTTTTGGTACAGTTTGACTGATTTTGTTGATTGAATGAATTTCACTAAAATCATGATTTCAATTTATCCTTTCTTTTTTAATAACTCATAAGATCACAGTTTATATTAACTAAAGTATTTTTAAAACTCATCTTTAGTTTGTTCTAAATTTGATTGAGGCTAGAAAATGCCTTAAGCAAAATATATATTACTGAGTTTTTCACTACTAATTACTTTATTACTTTTTACGTCTCAGATCAGAATCGAAATAAAGATCAAAGTATATCTTTAATTCATTTTTATGCGTTAGTATAGCCGTCAAAATAACCATTAATTTCTTTTCAAGCTTTTATATAAACATTTGTGTTTCTAAACATTTAATCTCCGTTTCCTAGCGATTTTCTAGCTGCACGTTTTTTAAAATTTATTATTTATTATTTTTTATAGTGAGAATCGCTCTTCAGGTGTCCTTCTCTCAAAAATGCCAAAAGATCGCATCAAATTATATTTTTTCATCTTTGAAATTTTTACCAAGAGGGATAATTTATTTCTTTATCTTTTTTTCTGATGTCATCTTAAGCATATTTTTTGATGATCAATTGGAAGTGATATCGCAGTTTCTGTCAGTCTGTTTGTTTATAGTTTGCTAAAGCAATAATACTTGACTTTTTAGATTAATCCTTCTGTTTTGTTTGGAGCATTGGGAAAATCACCATCTGCAGAGAATCAGTTTGTTCTTTTTATTTTTGTCCCGTTTTCTGCCTCCAGACATGCACTTTGGACAAACCTGTTGGTGCATGATTTATTATGTATTTTATCGCAGCATACGAAATTATATTTGTAAGAATTTACGGATTTTTTCAACACTTACCATACATTAAAAGTAATAAATTCATAACATAGTTTTTTTTCTACCTGCATCAGTTGATCCTTCGTGAAAATTTCAAGATTCAGACTGAAATTTTACTGACATAGAAAATAGTGTAATGTGCATCAGTCAACAACCGAAATATGATACTAAATGGAAAGAATGTGTCCTCTTTTGTTTTTTTGGCTTTCGTTCAGTTTCCGAAGTTTAAAACTTTTTCAGCATTGAAAAAAAAAAAAAAAAAGATTCTACCGTTCCTTGTAACCCCGAATCACATGTTTGCTATATTTTAACAATTTTATGCTTTAATAACAGCATTTTTGCGTTTATTAATTTTTATTTTGTTATGCATTATTTTTTCCGAAAATAATAGTGAAATTTGAAAACTAAATAATTTCACTGGGTGAAAATTCACTTAAAAGTTATCGCCATAATTCAAAACCCTCACAGTAAACTATACTTGACTTTTATCTCGCATCAGCCGATGAATTCTTCACCTTAACATTTACGAATGGAGAACCCACAAACCCTTTCTCTTGCTCTTTTGTCCCAAAATCCGTGCAAATCGAGGCAGCTCACTCGCCAATAGTTTCAACCCCGAAAAACCATATATTTTTTCCTTCAGCATTCTGCCAGGCTTCGGCTGTCTCTTTGGCACTTAGAGTTAACCACCAGGTCGTCACTTAATGAAATATGCATGAGACTAACACCCATACGGAACAGAAACGACACAGTCGTAAGTTATGCAGTGAGCCGCGCCATAAGAGGACTGACATCTGTTGTTGCAGTGAAACCGACGCATCAGGAAGTGTCAGGTGATCATCACTCCTCGTGTTGACAGATATTTTATGGTATTAGTGTCTAGTGTTCCTTGCAGGGAAACAAAAAAATATTGATTCTTCTTTTTTTTTCTCCTTTTTGGGTTGAGACTGCTAATGTGAGCTGAATGCGATATGATGAGTTCGCTTGAGGCCGATATGGATTTTGTGTTGTGCTTGGGGGCTGGAGTGTACAAATTTGCTCTAATGGAGCTCTGGGTATAGTGACTCTGGTGCAAAGTTGTGTGGAAAGATTTTTAAAAAGGAATTATTCTTCGAGTGCTGAAGAAACTGATCTGTTTAGTGTTAGTAATGATTTTGTTGATGGTAGGAGTGTAGTCTTTTTGCCGTGTTATGAACATTTAGTATATATTAAGCTAACTGCGAACACAGGAGGAGGTGAAGAAATGATGTTGTCAGGAAGTGGAAGAGATTTTTAGGAAAAATATAAATATACGTTTGACTGTAGATTTTCAAATCCGAACGCCTACACTGCAAAAAATGAATTGTTGTTCTTACAGTTTTATACTGGCCGCCGAGGTTCCAATTTAAAACTGTAAAATTCACAGTAATAAACTGTAAAACTAGGAATTTTAGTTCTTGCTATAAAGTTAGCAATTTCACAGTTTCTTGCCGTAAAATTTAGCTATATTATACTATAAAAACAACAGTATAATACTGGCAGCAGAGATTTCAGTTTAAATCTGTAAAACGCACTGTAATAAACTGTTAAATTAGTTTATTATTGTAAAATTAGCAATTTTCACAGCTTATTACTATAAAATTTGCTGTATTATAGTGTAAAAACAACATTTATTTTTTACAGTGTATTATTTGCTCTTTTCAATAACTTTTTCTGAAAGAAATAGTACAATGGAAAAATTTCCAAACAGGTTCATTATAATATGGTCTTTGTTTAAAGTTTTCACTAAAATAAAGTTTTCACTAGTTAATGTTACTGAACATATTCATTCACTAAATAGTTTTTCCTTTTTTTTTTTCATTTCTTGTTATGTTACTGCAAATCGTTTTCAGTTAACTGTTCTATATTTGAGTCAGTATCAACTCATCAATGTGTACTTTCAACATCTAAACGAAACACTACTCTTTTTTTTTCTCTCTCTCACATATACGTACAGCACTCAGAAATAGAGCGATGGAGAGAGTGTGAGAGAGAAACCAACCCTAATAAGAAGAGAGAGAGAGAGAGATAGAGGGTAGAGGATGGAGTTAAAAAATGTTCTTCATGCATAGCTAGAAAACTTAGTAGATGTGATTATTTCTCCTTTCAAGTGTTTTTCCATGTTATCTAGAAAAACATTTACACATATTTAACTTTTATGTGTGTTCTGGCCCGGGAGATGCAAATAGCTAACATGAAGTGAGGTCTTCGGGTAGGTTTTTTTAAATTAAATTTTACTTCAATATTATTTCTTGTTTTTCGAAAATCCTCAAATTCAACAACAGCAAACAACCAATCTTGCATTTGCATCGCCAACAAAAGAAATGGAAATGCAGCACACACACACAAACACTTTGGTCCCGAAATTCATTTGCCCTACGCTCCCTCCGAATCGCAGGAATCCCTCGGAAAACTAGCGGTGTAACATCCTTCCTCCGAGTCAATTGCTTGTCCTTGTGGCGGCGTCCAGCAGAGAACAGATCGTCTGCGGCCTGCCCCCCGTGGCCGGGCAGACAAAGCGACCCCCAGCCGAGCCTGACAGTCCCAGTGACGTCCCAGGGCGTCACCTGTGGTCAAAAATGACAGACAGCCGTGTGAGAAATGGGCCGCGACTCAAAACACGGCAATCTGTTTTGCAGAGGAACAGATGAAGAATCACGGGGGCTGTCCAAAAATGGAGGCAGTTGACTTTCAGGTCGTGGCAGATTTGTGAGTTCGGGATCAAATCGTACCATGGATGGGCTGCGAAAAATAAACTGTGGTTTTAACAGTATAATGCTGGCAGCAGAGGTTCCAGTTTAAAACTGTAAAATGGACTGTAATACTCTGTAAAATTATCAGTAATATATAAATTAATGCTAATTTTACAGTTTACTACTGTGCATTTTACAGCTTTAAACTGGATACTCTGTTGCCAGTATTATACTTTAAAAACAACAGTTTTTTTTGCACTGCCTTTGGTACTCGCTCTAACTTTGACACCTACGAATCAAGCACGGATTTAAGGGGGGGGGGCTATCACCCCCGTCCCATACAAATTTGCAGGTATACAATTTGGAAAATTGAATGAAACATACTTAAAACGAGAAAAAAAAAATATGCTGCCTTTTTTTTATACCTCCGAAAAAGAACACATACGTTATATCATATTACTTATACTTAAAAGTTTCTTCCGAGACTTTTAACTTCTTAAAATAATAGACTAGGCTTCTTATAAAGTATGCAAATACATTTAAAGGCTGGGTTTTGGGGTAAGGTTACTGTTAAGGTAGGAAGACACTGTTCGTTGATAAGCAATGTATTTGTTAAGAAATTTAACAGATAATTTTATACGATGCTGTGTGACATCATGTAATAATAACTGTGAAGACCAATTATGTAATTTGCGCGACAATGATAGTATTATTATTTTTAGAATTTGATTTATTTATTATCAGGGTGAGAGTTGGGGTCGAGTATTAAATTAATTTTTTGTAGATAATAAATGAGTATATAATCACACATCACGAATTAAAATATTTGCATCTAAAAAAACATTTGCATGAAATTTAAAATTACTTGCAGTTTTTCTATTAAAAATAAATAAATAAATAAATAAAATTTACAACTTTTGCAAATGTTTGTAGTAATTAATCCATAAATTTTAAATTCTAAGTCTACTTGCATTACTTTTTTCTTAAGCTTTACCCAAAATTTTCAATGACTTAAAACCAACTTTCAACAACTCTGAAAGAAAAAAAAAAAAAAAAGATGTAATGCTGGTTCATTTTTTTTCTTCAAATTTTGATTTTTTTCTAGGATTTTTGGTAATTGATATAAAAGTTTTGTTTTTGGCTACAACCGTTGAATCAAACTCAAAATTATTTTCGGGACAGATATTGAGTCAAAAGTTTTTTTTAAAGGAAGTTCATGGGAACTATGTCCGGAATTGAAAAGGATGTAGCTTTCAGTTTAACTTTCCAAGTTTTAAATAATTAATAAAAGCATTGGTTATTTCAAGTATTGTTTATTTCTCATCCCTAACTACTCTCCCTTAAAACAAGCAACAATAAGATACAGTCATTGATGTGGAAGAATATGTCAAGGTCAAGCTATTACCTTCGACAAACTTACATGAAAATAATTATTGTCAAATTTTATTGGCTTAAGTAATGCTTGAAAATTTTGGCATTTTGTTTATAGCGCTTTTTCACCTTCCCATTCTTACGTCATTTTCCTTGTCAATAACTTTTTTATAGTTTCAATTCCACCACAAAAATAATAACTATAACCGACAAATTTCTTTGCCTAACTTTATGCTTTAAAGACATTTGGTATTTAGTTTAAAATTATTGCATCCCATTTTTACGTCATATTTCCGGTCAATTGCTCTTGCTAGTAGAGCTCAATATCCCATCACAAACCGTCAATTTTCATGGCTTAACGAAACCCTTTAAAGAGATTTGGAGTTTAGCTTGAAAATTTTTACGTTATATTTTCTCCTTTTAAAGTTCCATATTCCACCACAAATAATGACCGTCAAATTTAATTGTCGAACGCAACGCTTTAAGGAAAGTTGGCGTTTAGTTTAAAAATTTTGCCCCCCAATTTTTAGTCATATTTTCACTTCAATAGCTTTTGCTACACCGCTACAAAAATAATAACAGTCAAATTCCATTGCTTAACTTTACGTTAAAAAAAATCTGGATTTTCGTTTGAAAATTATCTCCCCCATTTTTGCGTCATATTTCACGTCAACAGCTCAAGCTATTTCACCACACAAATAATAACTGTCAAAAATTTATTGCCTAACGCAACACTTTAAAGAAATTTGGCGTTTAGTTTAAAAATTATTTTCCCCCATTTTTACGTCATATTTCCTGTCGTCAATAGCTCCTGCTAGAGTTCCATATTTCTCCACAAAATAATAACCGTCAAACTTCACCGCTTAACGTAACGCTTTTTAAAGAAATTAGGCGTTTAGCTTAAAAGTTTTTTTTCCCCATTTTAACGTCACAATTCTACTTCAATACATCATGCTAGAGTTCCATATCTCACCGCAAAAAATAACCCTCAAATTTCATTGCTTAACGCAATGCTTTAAAGAAATTTGATGTTAAGCTTGAAAAGTATTTGCCCTCATTTTTACTTCATATTTCTTCGTCAATAGCTCCTGCTAGAGTTCCATATTCCACCACAAAAATAATAACCGTCAAATTTCATTGCCTAACGCAACGCTTTAAAGAAATTTGGCGTTTAGTTTAAAAATTATTTCCCCCCATTTTTGCGTCATATTTCCTGTCGTCAATAGCTCCTGCTAGAGTTTCATATTTCTCCACAAAATAATAACCGTCAAACTTCACCGCTTAACGTAACGCTTTAAAGAAATTAGGTGTTTAGCTTAAAAGTTATTTTTCCCCATTTTAACGTCACATTTCAACTTCAATACATCATGCTAGAGTTCCATATCTCACCGCAAAAAATAACCCTCAAATTTCATTGCTTAACGCAATGCTTTAAAGAAATTTGATGTTTAGCTTGAAAAGTATTGCCTTCATTTTTGCTTCATATTTCTTCGTCAATAGCTCCTGCTAGAGTTCCATATTCCACCACAAAAATAATAACCGTCAAATTTCATTGCCTAACGCAACGCTGTAAAGAAATTTGGCGTTTAGTTTAAAAATTATTTCCCCCCATTTTTATGTCATATTATCCGAGTCAATAACTCCCATTCGAAGACGAAGGGTTCCATGCTCCATGCCAACACAGCGACAGCCCTCTTCCAAAAACATTGCGACGACGGACGAGTTCAAAAGGCTTCTACCAAAGTCGTTGGCAGATAGGGAAGGAAAGTTAAAGCCTCTATTTTTATTCTTTACTTTTGAATCATTTTTCTCTTTTGCCTTTGCGGAGCCTGCACCACACAGAACTCAAGAACTTTTTTTTTTCCCCTTGTCCTCCAGCGGTGAAGTATGGGACGTAAATTTTGCTTCCCAAGAAGCGACCTGACAGATTTGTGGCCTATTAGAGCGCATTTAGATCCCTTGTCACAGCCATCAGCTGTCGGACATAGCTTATGTCGATGGGCGCTGGGGACGGGATCAAAAATAACTTGCCATCAATTTCATTCTTTGGCGGGATTTTAAAGTTGGAAAATCCCTTATC
Organism: Uloborus plumipes; assembly: GCA_038373865.1. NCBI lineage: Eukaryota > Metazoa > Arthropoda > Arachnida > Araneae > Uloboridae > Uloborus > Uloborus plumipes. The sequence goes on along the minus strand of JAXGGA010017166.1, from coordinate 11,471 downwards.
TGTGAATGTGAAGTGGAGACTGATGGTTTGAACTTTAGTTTGAAATTCGGATTCGGCTACAAGGATGGAGTTTTTGCAGCTTTTTTTTTCCTGATGTTATGCTTTAAATCCATCCATTAGCACAACAGCAAAATTTTGAACACTATGTTATTTGTTAAAAGACAACCTATGAGGTAATGAGAGGAAAATTGATGTAACTGGACAAATTCAAGTTTTGAATAAAACGCATTTAAATTTCAGACATTTGCTAGACTTTCATTGCAATTTTTTTCAGAATCATGATATATATCAGCAGCTCCAATATTACTACTCTGGTACCATCTTTTGCTTCTAAACAGAGAACCTATTCTCCTACTATTTGCGCCAGTTATCTCCGGTTATAAATTTTTAATTTATCCACACACCTTGCTACCACATCCCTTTGTACCACATCCCTTTGCTTCTCAGTGCTTTATATCAACATAAATTATGTATATTTCTTGAGATCAGAAAAATGTAGTGTCAAAGTGATGTCTCCAAGTTTAACCTGAGGTGTCTAAAGAGTTTTCTGGATCTACTAGTATAAATGCCACAAAAGAATATGCTTGTCATGAAAAAGAAAGAGAGCAAGAAATTACACCGAATGTACCAAGTCGCTAATAAAACATTCTGTAAGGTTGTGCCTAAAAATTTTAAGCTCGTCAAAAGAAACCAAGATTTTAAATAACTCGATTAAATCACAATGAAATTATTAGTCATAAAAATGACTTCTGTTGCGTTAATGCTACTAGTGCAGATGGAATGACTACAGAATGGAAAGATTTTCAAACACTTTTCTCGTCAACTCAGACATTTTTTTTACTACCTTATGTAGTATCCTAATCTTCCATGATGATAGACTTCTTTTTGGACAAATTTCGATGCACACATTTTTAGACTTTAAAATAACATACTACCCGCACTAAATAGCCAATAAAACGCCCTCTAAATCGGATTTTAAGTGCAGAATGTTGTGTCCTTAATGCACTTTCAGTAGACTTGCTTTTCAATCATGATGATTTTAGTAAATTCTGTTTTATATATTTGTTAGGGGCGCAGCGAGGGGGTGAGGGATTTTAATCTCCATCCTGAAAAGCCTTTGGTCTTAACATTATTGTCCATCTTTATTCGATAATTTATGCATATGAGGACTGTTGCGTCCAAACTTTTTTCCTTCCGAAAATAAATACAGACTGTGCTAGTTATTTCTGTTATTACTATACTGAATATTTTCTAACATTTCTACATTTTCTTAACCATTTTCTGATAATTTGATGGAAATTTCTCTTATTTTTCTTGGTGATCCTTAGAAGCTTGAGGCACTTTTGACCATATTGTGAGATTTCCTATTTTTTTCCTCGTCAAGTGTTGGAGTGTAAAAATCTTAAAGGAAGTCTATTTAGTTATATTTATGATTGTGCTGATGCTGTTTACCATTTAAAGAAATCAATTACAAACCATTCACGTTTTCCTCATAAACAACCATCCTCATAAACAAACTGCATTGATGTAGTTTTGCCCAAGCTCTTCCAGTTGATTTGTTCTTTAATAACGTCACTTTATTTTTATGATGCTTTTTTTTTCTCACGTACTTTATTTACATTAATTGATTTCTTTTTTTTCATTCTTTCTAAAATTTTCTGAAGATTTGAGTTTTTTTTTTTGTCTTGATTTTGAAGTTTTCCTGATCAGGATCTATGGAATCTACAGCTCCAGGAAGAAGTCGTAGCAGCATTTATATATTTGGGGATGAGAAATCCAATCCGTTTTCTCCGGGAGTCTCGAATCCATCTTTCGACACACGTATCTATCAAGGAGATGCTGCGGAGAGGGACGGGGACATTCAACACTCTTTTTTGATGAGTGCCGCTGTTAAAGACCGGAGACAAACTGTCGCCAATCTCCCTGCAGTATTGCCCCTCGTTATTCATAGGGTTGCCGCGCATCCGTCTGCCAGTAGCATGATTATTCTCTCGCCAAAAGCAGTTTGGGATCACATGTAGAAAGTGATAACCACACGCACACTCACATTACCAGGAGCGCCCCATGGGAGGTCATAGGTGGTCAATGTGACCTCCCAAAAATGTTCTTTACCAGGCAAATTTTATCTGACGATATTTCAAAGCTGGACACGGTGTTGCAATCTTGCAACTTAAAATTTTTTTGTGATTGATTCTTAAAAAAAAAAAAAAAAAAAAAAAAATGTATTTAGGTAGGTATGTGTTCATGCTGATTTTATCATTCTGTAAAATTAAATTACATTATAATTCGGTGTTTTTTCTGCAAATTAAGAATTTCAGCCTCTACAGAAATAAATTCGGAATGCCCCTGTATACGATCCATGAAATAAATAGTATAAAGTTATCAGAGACGCTACACACGTTTAAAACTACTTGGAGGTTCATTGAAAACTTTGCAAAAATTTCAAAAATAATTAAGGAAGTTAATAACTACATTTAGAAATAGAAGTTCACATTATCACATGTACTATTTAATCAGCGAAATAAAGAAAGAAATGAGAGATATTACACTACTACACATGTTTGAAAGGACATGGCAATTTTTTGAAAGCCCAAAAAATGTTAGAAATCTGTGCAACCACACCTAAACCCACATCTAATCTATGCGTTATAGAGCTCAAGACATAAGAAGTTTTACTCAGACTTGAAACGGCAAGAGATGAATTGAAAACTTTAAAAACGTTCTAAAAATAACCAACAGAAAAGAAGCTCTCAATAACTATCGCATTAATTTTGATAACCTGAATAACCAGTATTTTTCATGTTGCAAAAATGAGCTTTTAAATATTTGCCTTTTTTAAAGTATATTAATTTTGTTTAACGTAGAAAACATCCGCAATTACAAAACATAAAATGCCCCCCCCCCCCCCCACAGAATCCTCTCTCAAGGCTGATTTAAAAGTATCAGATTTTAACTTCAACTGAAATCTCTTTCCCGCCAAGAGTCATGTAAACAATATCGGTCTAGTAAATCAGTATCCGCTCTCAATAAAGCCTTGATATACAATTATTTGGTGGTACTATACTATCCACACATGTACTGTCGTCAGAAATTTATTGAATCACCAATGACGCGTCGATACGTGTTCTGGAATTAGAAAATTGCTTCCTGCTGGTCAATACTAACTTAACCCATTAATGCCTGACATTTTTTTTCCAAAGAAATGTTGTATACTGTTTACAAACAGTGTCTAATGGACCTGAAAAATAATAAAACAAATGTTATGCAAAAAATATTTTTTTTTTTTTTTTTTTTTTTTTTTTTTTTTTATGAAGGAAAGAAACATCGTCACTTAAAAGTTACGACAGACCCCAGCGGGGGGTGCCCATTCCCCCCAAGCTCAATGGCGCAAATTCCCCTCCCAAAATTTTCACAACCCTCTTGTGCTTTTTATTTTTCTTTTACCTCTCTTTTTTATTTTATTTATTTTTTAAAATATCACTGTGCGGCAAAAAAAAAAAAAAAAAAAAAAACCTTGAAAATGCTTCTGGCATTTTGAAGGCTGATTCTTATGTAAAATAACCCCCTGAATCCGAATATGACCCCCGTTTTCCCCCATCACGTAGCAATTTTTTTTAAAACGCCCCCCCCTTTTTTTTCATTTTTCCTTTGTTTCAAAGCTATTATATTTTTTTTGGGGGGAAAGGAGCCTTATATTCACCCCTAAATTTTTTTGGAGGTCAAGACAGACTCAAAGTTTAAAATCATGAGCACCGAGAAAAAAATCGGGGAATTTGGGGGGGGGGGGGGCGTAGCCCCCCAAAATATTTGAAAAATCACCAAAAACGATTTTTTTATTCTAGTTTCTTTAAAAAGACCTTTAAAACATTTTTTTTGGTGCAGAACAAGAGTATATGATCCGCTCCTATGGCTCCTGGGTCAGAAAAAATTTTCACACTGTAATTTTTTTTTTAAATAAAATAATGCTCTAAAAATCGTACTTTGCACTCGAGTTTTAAAGCAGGTCTTCAGCCAAAAAAACAAATAGGGTAGTTGTGACCTATTGAATATCCCTTTTTTAACGACTAGATATTGTTAAGAGGCTTACAAAACACAAAAATTCACCATTGCCGAATTTTAAAACACAACGGTTGATTCTTAATGATTTTTTAAAAAACCCACGCGCAAAAAAAGCGCGCCTTGAAACCGAAACCCGTGACGTCAGATGGCAGTAACTTTCAGCCTTTCATCCATAAAAATTGGATTTTTGCTATATTATCGTTTCAGTGCTGGATTTTCTCCTTCCGTAATCAATACCTTAAAGTCTACTAATTCACTATTTAAAACTGGATTTATCAAAGAGCAATCCAATACCCTGCTAGGGGTGATTGTTTTGATATTTTTTGGCGAAATCCGTATTCAAATTTTTAGAACGCATCACTTGGCGAGGAAAAAAAAATTACGGCAGTGCAGAGCGAACAACAGTGCGGAAGCCGGAGAAACCGGTTTCTCGAGCTCCTCGCATCTAAGCTTCTCGCTCTTTCTTCGCCTTAGTAGAAAGCTCAAAAGCGCCAACGAATGCCCAGTGACGTCACAGCCGCTTGAAATTTAAAAATTATTTAAAAAAAAACTACTTGTCGCAGCGCGAAAATTTTTTCACCGTTGTTGTTCATGTATGTTGCTCTATCATATAAAAATAAAATTGAAAAATCGAAAACTTCCCTATTGTGGCTGATTCTTATGTCAAATGACCCCCTATTTCCAAATATGACCTCAGTTCCCCCCTCCACCCCCTCTTTCCAGAGAACGCCCCCCAATTCAGAGTCATTTTACAAAGAAATAATAAAAAAAAAAAAAAAAAAAAAAACAGTGCTTAAAAAAAAAAAAACTTATTTCCAGATTTTAAAAAGTTTTTTTTTTGTGTGAGGGGGCGAAGGGAGGGGGGTGCAGGTATGCAATTTTTATCTAAGTCTCTCAGTTTGCTATACATGTTTCTGATTTTCAACTTTGCACCTCTCAATCTATCTATAAGAGTGTTGACGGTTAATGTCAAGTTCCTTTAATCTGAAAATCAAAATATTGGCTCGGAAACCGTTGAAAACTGAAAAACAAGTAGGGGGGGGGGGGGCTTTTTGTGAAAGTGATAATTTATAGTATTTGGAAAGTCAGCCGGAACAGTGTCTTCTTTCATGCGGACCTGCGATGCGACTGATATGCAACGACAAGAACGCCCTTACAAGAAAAAAAAAAAATATTTTTTTTATTTTATAATATAATTTGTTTTCTACAAAGCGAAATAATTTCGAGCACATTAATCAAAGAGAAATTCGAATACTCTCCTTCTTCACACACACAAAAAAAAAAAAAAAAAAGGTTTAAAACGTCTCTTAGAAAAACAGGAAAAGAAGATTTTTTTTTTGTGGCGGGGGGGGGGGGGTATACCGCCCTAGTTTATATTTTTGGTACACATGTACATGATTTTGAACTTTGAACCTCTGTTGCCTTTAAAATTATGTTAACGGGTTACGTAATGTACTTTTCCCCTCCGTATTAGTAAAATGACTCTGAATTGGGGAGGGGGGGGAGGGGGCGCTCTCTGGAAAGAGGGGTGGAGGGGGAAACTGAGGTCATATTTGGAAATAGGGGGTCATTTGATATAAGAATCAGCCACAATTTTGTTTTTTTGGCTCGAGTGCAAAGTGCGATTTTTAGAGCATTATTTATTTTTGTAAAAAAAATTTACAGCGTGAAAATTTTTTCTGACCCAGGAGCCATAGGAGCGGATCCTATACTCTGGTTCTGCACCGAAAAAAATGTTTAAAAGGTCTTTTTAAAGAAACTAGAATAAAAAGATCGTGTTTGGTGATTTTTCAAATATTTTGGGGGACTACGCCCCTCCAAGTTCCCCGATTTTTTCTCGATGCTCATGATTTTAGACTTTGAGTCTCTCTTGACCTCTAAAAAATTTTAGGGGTGAATATAAGGCTCCTTTCCCCTCCGAAAAAAATATAATAGCTCTGAAACTAAGGAAAAATGAAAAAAGGGGGGGGGGGCGTTTAAAAAAAAATTGGTACGTGATTGTGGAAAACGGGGGTCATATTCGGATTCAGGGGGTCATTTTACATAAGAATCATTCTTCAAAATGCCAGAAGTATTTTCAAGGTTTTTTTTTTTGCCGCACAGTGATATTATTATTTTTAAATATTATTTATTTATTTTTTTTATTTATTATTAATTTTCTAAAAGTACTAATTATGCGTAAAACAGAATCGCTTTTTTTCTCTTCCAGACATTCCAAGCACACTAACACACACAAAATAAATAAATAAATAAATAACAATAAAGAAATAAAATAACTAATTTAAATTAAAATTAATGAATAATTTTTATTAAAAAAATTCAGTAAGTAATTTAAATAAATAAGTAAATAAATAAATTAGTTTTAAAAAATCCCCCCCAAAAATTTTGATGGCGCAATTTGTGCCATAATCCCCCCCCCCCCTGTGGGCACCTCTGGACCCCAGAGGGTACATACTTTTTTTACTAACGTTTTTTTCTGCCTACGATATAATATTTAAAAAGTCAGTTTATGATGTAATTTTTTGATAAAGATCATATTAAAACTGCTACAGAACACACTTTGCAATGATTATGTGCTGCAATCTGTTAATAACGAATTGAAACAATACCGAGGAGCTAATTGAACACTATTATTTGGTGGAAATGTTCATTTTTGGGAAATTTAGACCCTTTTTTGAACAGTCGCGTCCCTAAAAAGGGACGCTAGGCATTAATGGGTTAAATGGGGTATAGTGAAGACATAAATAACAGAATCTATTTGAAAGAAAATAGGCTTTCGTGAAAATGAAGTGACTTAAGGCAAGAATATAATTAGTTTCATTGTTGACGAGGGAGTGCCAGTATGGCATTCCATACGAGCCCTAAGATATGCTTTGAAAACAAACTCTCAACTGTTTAGGCTAGTAAAAATGTTCTGTTGTTATTCAAATGTTCCAGTTGTTAAAAACTTCAAAGATAGCGCTTCCTGGAAGAAGAAGAAAAAAAAAGCAGCATCCGCTTTAAACCTTCATAGCAAAGCAAATACTGATTTTAGATTCACCCTTTTTTTTTCAGATGACGAGGTCACTGGAAAATATTCCTAATATAAGTATCATTCTTCATTGTTACACACTGACCATTCGTGTCATATTTGAATAACATTTTGCTTTGTATTATTTGTTAGGAATCAAATAAAAAATCGGAGAGGAATTGGTATGACCGGTTAAACAGAAGAAGGAAGGTAAAAGGAACCATTTAGGACAAACGAAGACGTCGGGAAATGTGTTATAAAGCAGCAAAAAGATAGAATACAGAGGAAATAAATAACAACTTTTTTGAATCGTGACAAATTAAATGGTGTTATAAACAGAAAAAAAAATAAATACGCAAAACACAGCTAACTTTTTTATGAAATCGTGAAGGATTAAGCGTTTTGTCGTATAATTCAATTTTTTTCTTACTTCTTCGTAATTTTAAGCTACAATTTAATACTAATTATTCAGCCAACTTTTATTGCAAATTGATTTAATCCCAATTCAACCATCGATTTATTTTTTGAATAAGTTATGTCAAATAATGCCTTCAAAATTCACTTTTTATCAAAATTTATATCAATTAATTATTATTATAACATATTCTAAATCACCGATTCATGTTTTTGCTTCCTTTTACGTAGTAAAGGAAGTATTGTGATCGCGAAAAAAAATCACTCAAATTTGAGTCTAAATTTTGATTTTGCTCACCCCCGAATGAATGTTCAGTAGTTTTTTCCACCTGTCAGCACGTGCATAGGTACCTACCAACATATAAGCAGCCGAGAAATCCTTTTCAACCACCCCCGAGTTAATTACGACGAGTTTTCTCGTGACGTCTGTATGTACGTATGTGCGGATGTATGTGCGGATGTATGTGCGGATGTGTGTGCGGATGTATGTGCGTATGTGTCTCGCATAACTCTTCCATAACGCTTCCACGGAAGGATTTACTTATCAATGTAGAAAAATGCCCCCTTACCCCAGTTTTGATCAAATAATTTTTGAATGCCAATTTTTCAATTTGTCGCTCAGATTTAAAATATATAAACAGACCTAAAATATTTGTTCCTTTTTATCTTACGAGAATAAACACTTTCCATCCTCATTTTTTAGTCAAATAACTTTGAAGGCAACATTTTTTAATTTGTCGTTTAGATTTGGAATCTAATTAAACAGAACAAAAGTAATTTTTCCTTTTTATCTTTCGGGAATATTTTAAGCCTCGAACAAGATGTTTAAATTACAAAGTATACATTCTGAGTACGAAAGGCAATTTTTAATTTCTGATTTCGTTAGACATTTTTTTTTTAAACTTTAGAATATATTTTTATGCGTCATAAGATGCTTTTAAATTTTAGGTGTTTTATGATCGTAGATGAAAACTATATCATAGAAAAATTACGGTTTCAGATCGTAGCGTTTCTGTTATTGCTTGAAATTAAAAGAATATTTCCTGTAATGTCCTTGTAAAGTTTAACATATTAAAAAAAAAAAAAAAAATCTGGTATGGGTCCCACACTACTTCCTTTTACGTATAAATTTCCTTACGTGTAAAAACTTTAAGTGTTAAAAAAAGTGCTTGGAGTGAGCAAGGTAACAATTCAAATATTTACTCCCCTAATCTGCCACGAAACAATGCAAAAAATGTTTTACAATGGTTAATTTTCTAAATATTGCTGATTTCAATACCATTCAGGGAATTTTTCGCAAAATATTGCCAATAGCGCCAAGTTGAACCCAAAGTCAAAAAATAATCTTTTCGCCAAATTTGTCGCCAACTTGGAGATACGTCGCCAAAGTGGCGTCAAACACTTGGTGACCAAAAGCTTAGGGACATATCGCCAAGTGTTCTCGCCAATTCATATCACTTTAGTCTGCATTGAAATTAACACTGATTTACCCCAAAAAAGGGGTAAAACACCCCTTTGGGAACATTCGAATGCAACCACAAGGGGAGGTGCACGACTAGACCATCCTCGGAGCCTACATACCAAGCTAGAAGCTTCTACGGCAAATAGTTTTTGAGTTATGCGACACACATACGCACATACGTATATACAGACGTCACGAGAAAACTCGTCGTAATTAACTCGGGGGTGGTTGAAAAGGATTTTTCGGCTGCTTCTATGTTGGTAGGTACATATGCACGTGCTGACAGGTCGAATAACTACTGAACATTCATTCGGGGGTGAGCAAAATCAAAATTTAGACTCAAATTTGAGTGATTTTTTTTTCTCGTGATCACAATACTTCCTTTACTACGTAAAAAGAAGTAAAAGAAAAGAAAAGAAAGGGGGGGAAATCGCTATATGCATCATTTGAAGGAAGTTTCTACTTTCTAGAGAATATTATCTTGGATCAGTGGTCTCAAGAATCCTACTTAGTTCTGTAAAACTAGTTTCTCTGTCAGCGTAGTGTTAATGCACAGAAAACACCTTACCCTCTGGCCTTATTAAACTGCACAAGCGCACGATGCGCTCGAACACAAACCCACAGAGTAGGGGAATGTGGGGAAAAGTGAAACAACTTACCTTTTTCAAAACGAGAATTGCAGAACACAAAGAAAGAACAATGTGTAAAACAATAAGACTTGCACTGAGACATAACTTTTTATTTTTAGCAGGAAATTTGTACTTTAATGGAAAAGGGAAAATGTTAAATTTTTTTTCATTTTAAAAATACATTGAGCAAAGTAAAAAATAAACTACTTTTCGATTGAAATATTTTCTATTTGATTATTAAAAATAGTTTTGGTCAAATGAATGAGCGAATAAAAGAATGAATGAATTAATGAATAGATAGTGAAACAACAAACAAATACATAAATAAGTAAATTAAAAAATGATTGACTGAAATAATGAATGGATAAGTAAATAAATAAATAAGTGTAGGAATGTAAATGAATTAATTAATAAATAAGTACGTAAGTGGTTTACTGAGTGATTGAATAAATAATCAAAACGAAGTACTTCACTTAGGCCCATCCACTTTGTTCAGCATATATTTGACTAATTACAACACATTTAAAATTAAAAAAGCTTAATATTAAATGAATAAATATTGCATCGTATGTAGTAGATGTCAATTAATATTTAAGGTATTAACAATAAGAATTTTATCATTTTATAACTCTAAAATAAGTTTTGACTTACAACAAAATATTGCAGTATAAGTATCAATTTTGTAGAAAGGTGTAGAATTGATCATCATAGGCATAGCTTCAAATTAAATAATATTCCTCAAATAGTAAAACTCATTATTTCAAACAGACTGTCTTACTTATTTACTTTACTGTTTCAAAAAACTCATGGCTTTGAGGTTATTTCTAGGGCATAAGTTTCAAGAGGACACAAATGCAGCTATAACATTCTTTGAAACAATCACTGAATTTTAGAATTTAACTCTCATAAAAAGTTATACCGTAGGCATACACTGCAAAAAATAACCGTTGTTTTCAAAGTATACTACTGGCATCAGAGGTTCCAGTTTAAAACTGTAAACTGCACAGTAATAAACTGTAAATTTAGCAGTTATACATATATTACTGCTAATTTTACAATTTGTTGTATTTTACAGTTTTAACCCATTAATGCCTGACATTTTTTCCCCAAAGGTATTTTGTATACTGGTTACAAACAATGTTTAATGAACAGGAAAAATAATTAAAAAAATATCATGTAATAAATAAGATTTTTATTAAGGAAAGAAAAATCGTCCCTTAAAAGTTACGATAGACCGTAGAGGGTACATACTTTTTTTATTAAAATTTTTTTCTGCCTACGATATAATATTTAAAAAGACATTTTATAAGAAGAAATAAAATCAGCAATTAACATAAACTGGGAAGCCTGAATAACTTTGAAAACTTAGCTTTTTTTCTTGAGATTGTGAACGATGTGATTTTTGACAAAGATCATATTAAAACTGCTACAGAACACACTTTACAATGGTTATGTGATGCAACCTGTTAATAACGAATTGAAAGAATACCAAGGTACTAATTGAACACTATTATTTGGTTGAAATGTTCATTTTGGGGAAATTCAGACCCTTTTTTGGACCGTCCCTAAAAAGGGACGGTCCAAAAAAGGGTGAAACTGGAACCCCTACTGCCAGTATTATTTTTTGCCGTGTAGTAAAGTTCGCTCGTTGTCCAGCGATAAGAAAATATTAGAGCAAGATTTATTACTATATAAATATTTGTTTCTTCAAAATAATAATACTTCTACTAAATCTATTAACTTGTATTAATATGTTTTTAATGCTATCATTACGAAACAAAAATATTTCTAACTGGAGACTTTCATTGTGGATACATTGCCATTTTTTAAATCTGATCATTAAAGCCCGGATTACATGCATAAAAAATTTGTACACAACAATAAGATAAAAAATGAC
>JAXGGA010017165.1:0-7500 GCA_038373865.1 Uloborus plumipes | reverse complement strand
TGCTCACTCAAAAACCAAAAATCAAAAATACCTAAAAAGGGTTTTTTTTTTTTTTTTTTTTTTTTTTTTTTTTTTTTTTTTTTTAAATCAGAACATAAGCTCAATAGCTCCTGTAAATTTTAATAGAACAAATTGACATCAACTTTTGAGGTCCATGTCTTTTTGTCTTTGATTTCACGTTGAATGACGTACACGTTTTTGATCTGAAATATCCCCTTGAAACTAGTTTGTTTCAAAAGTAAAAATAACGTTTTTTAGTTAAGAAAAGTGTGTTCTTCCCAATGATGTAAAGAAAATTGAAATTCAAGATGACCCTTTTGAGATATTACCCTTTGAAATTGAGACAAAATTGAGAAAAAAGAAATTTGGCTGGATTTTCAACTCGTATAATTCAGCAATTATTTGAGCTATCAAGATGCCACTTGCACACCTTTCGGACGAACTATCAGGCTGCAAACGAGGAAAAAAATAGCTTCAGAAAGTCATTCTCTCAAGCAGATACAAGCTGATAACGTATGGTCAAAATTTGCCAAAATACGATTTTTTACCAACTTTGGCAGCAAATTGCAAAAAATCTACAGTGCATGGAGCTTTTGTTACACAAGTAGGCTATTCTACCCAAGAGCGGATCCAGCTTCTGGTTAATGAGGGGGTCATTTTTGGAAAGGGGGGGGGGTCAAAGTGCAATTTTTGTGCAAAAATGGGGAGTGGCAATTTTTTCGTAATATAAGTCCCAAAAATGCAATTTTTTGCTGTTTTTGGTCGGTTAAGGGGGGGTCATGACCCCCCTCTGGATCCGCGCCTGATTCTACCCTAAACAGTGAACGGAATCACCCAATTTGAGCCTGATAATCGTCTTAAGTCGCGAGCAATAAAAGCACAAACTTGACGATTTGGTCATTTTTTTCAAGACACGAAAAAGAGGCCTTTATAAAATAATTTTTATTGGCTGAACCATAAGGCTTATGGAACTATATTTTGGTATGGTTTCATGCAAGTCTTATATGTACATCCAAAAAAATTTCCATCAAAATCGGAGAAGGCGAGTGGGGCTATTTCGAATTTTGGGACACTTGACATGGAATTACCCAGCTGTAAGAACAAGGTAAAGAAATCAAAACGTGCATCCACGCTTGTGTTGTGTTAAAATATTAGAAAGTAGGGGAATACTTGTGTTAAAATAAAAATAAGAGTAACACCCCCTGGACTACAGCTGGTCAAATGATACTGATGAGTTGGACTAGACAATTGAAATTTAAATGAGAACCGATACTTTTTCTTTTTCACCTGTGATCAAATACAAAAATGCAATATATCTTGACCACGGAGAGATGGAAGGTGAAATGGAAGCGAAAACAGACTGCTTTATTTTGTAAAAGGTAGAATCAGAGAGAAAAATAAGGTTTTACTCACTTTATTCAACAAAATTTTTCAGGCTTTTTGATCTGACTGCTGCAACCGTTTTCAAAATGAAGCAATCCATTTCAGTTTCACCCGCCATCTCTCTGTGGTCAAACTATACTAGTAGTTTTAATAAAAAATAAATGAAGAAATTCACACACACATAAAAAAAAAACTATTTGAAAAACAAAATAAATTTTTAAAAAAAGGTTTGTTAAGACAGTTATAATGTTAATGATGTGCCTTTTTTATGTATGATTTGCATGTGTTTTTCTTCTCTACAGGCTTATGAAATGTGCCTCCGGAATTATGATTTCCACATAGTTGGCAATGCTTTTCTAGTTCATTCTCCTGGGATAAATGTTTTCAATGCCAAAAAAGAGAAAGAAAGACTAAGACATGCAAAAGTAAATAATGAAATTATGGTTGACATTAAAAAGAAGTACAGAAAAATATATGGAAAAAATAATAAATGCTGAAATTAAAAGATATTTGTTTTTATGTGAGTTTTTTTTCTTTTTACCACCATACTTAATACATAAAAAAGTACTCATTCATTTCACTAAGATTTGAGAAATTTGCTTATTTAGTATCAATCTACAATTAGAACTTACAAAAAGAAAATGAATGATTACAAAATTTATAAAAGAATAAGTAACACTGAACTCCTAATTTTCAACAAGCAAAAACTATTTAAAAAATACACTTAAAGCACTGAAATCATTAACTAGACAAACAAATATACACTAGAAAAACCACTCTATTGCCAATAAAATTAATAATACGAAGATTGTCATTTCGTACACTACATCACAACACACAATTTTTAAAAAGAGTGTCTATTGAGAGCTAGTGATAAAGAATTAGAGGATATTTCGGGTATGACATTTAAAAAAATTAATGTGCCACATCGTTTTTTTTCTTTTGTAATTTCATGGCAAAATGGAACAAAATTATGTTATGATGCAATACTTTGATAAAATTGATTTTTTTCTTAACAGCTACTTTTAGTATCATTCTTATTATACTATACCATGAACTTTATTTCTTTGTTTTGTACGTACTTTTAACTTGAAAAATGATTTGGGCTTTTGTTATTACTTATATCAGACCTGCTAACCTTATCACAATCGATGATGACTTATTTTAATGACATTTTTTAATCCACTCATACCTAAACCTTTAGGAACCGGGCGGTACATATGTTGTACCATAAGTCTGTTTTCTTTAGAGGACAGGGTTAAAATTTTCACTCAAACCCTTTGGAGTCGGGGATTTTTTCAAGGTTTCATACGTCTGGTACGAGTTTATACTTTCCCTTTTCAATGGAAAAGATATCTGCGGTTCAAGTGTCGTACTACCTGGGTCGAAAGAAAAATTTCCAAAAAACAGCCCAGATCCAAAAGGTTAAGCTACACAAATGGATGATTTTAGCTCTTAGTGAGTGAAATTTTTTTGAACTGATTTGCTAAACCTTCCATCCTTAATTCAAATGAGGACTTGTAGGGCATTTTAATGAGTGATATGTAAACGGGGAATATTATGAGAATAAGGATGAATTGAATAAATTCATACAATATTCTTCTGAGAATGTTTCAAATTCCAAAAGACACTTGTGTCTAAGACTTCAAGATTGATTAAAGTCGTAACAATTTGCTGTCCATTAACTTTATTTTGTCATTTAACTAACGTGGCCTCATAATTTTGCCCAGCATCTTCTTAATATTCTACACTAAGACATGTTTTTAAGGTAATAATACTTAATTATTCAATGTTTTTTCATATCTTGTATTAAATATGATCTATGTTTTCAGATATTTTCCATCTCACAACCACATAACACAGTTTAATTCAATATCTTCTGCTGTTTCATTATTACCAACCTTTTTCTGTCCAAGACTGTATAAGGTAGTGAGAAACAAAGGGATGAAGAGGACAAATTCAAGTTCTGAATAAATATCAGACCTTAGGAAGGCCTTCATTGAAAACATTTTTTGAATCATGTTATATATCAGCACCTACCATGGCTACTAGTACCATGTCTTGCCCTAAAACAAATCAGAGGTGTTCCTACCATTTGCACTAGTTAACTCTAAATTTTTAATTTTGATACTTACATCCTTTTGCTTCTCACAGCCTCAATCTCTTGTTTTTTTTTTTTTTTTTTTTATTCAAATAAAAATTTACTCTGATTGCAAAAAAACAAAGAGAACATATAATTTTTAAACTAAAAGTTATACAAGTGATGAAAAATGAAGACATACCATCATTTTAAAAAATAAAATTTATTATTATGTACATTTTCCTAAGTAATATGTACAGATTCTACGTTGTATCCATAATAAAACTAGGAATGGGTTTTTCTTTAAAATATGAGGGTGCAACTTCCATTAAAAGATCTTCACTCACAGATGTGACATTTCTGAAATTAAATTTCTACATGTTAATAATAATAATATTTATATAAATTCACGCACTATTTATTGGAGAAAGTGCACAAAATTAATGCAATTACTTTAATGCTGCTGGAAAATAGGACACCAACACGCCAATTTAAAATAATAATTGAGTATTGTAATAAAACAAAATTTCAGTTACCTCATGCATAACTTGGATGTCTGAACAAGCTCTGTATAAATGCAACATGATGGTTGGGAATTTAATAAGCATGATGAAGGATGCATTCGTACCTTTTGGTTTTTACCAATCTATTTTTTGAAAAATATCAACATATAAATACAACACAGATCAAATTAGTAAGCATAAATATGATTTCGAAAGCTCTTTAAAATTTGCTAGTTATATTTTTAACGAGTTGTTATAATGTGTTGATAATTGTAACTTCATAGTATTTAACAAATTCCAACTGAGAAAATGAAATTGTACAACACACAACAAAGATATCTTACATTCTGTTGACAGCTTCATTAGAAAGAATTTGATGTATGTTTAAATACTCTCTAATATCATTATATTATTCATTTATGTTGAAGTGTGTGTAATACCTCTCAAGAAGAAATATATTTTAATAATGAAGAAAACTAGTTATATCATAGTATGTTGCATCATTAATGTATAACTTGGAAAAATTGAATAATTTTCTAATATTATACAGGGTGGTTATAAATTAACGTGAGGTATTTAGAGCCCTCTAGCATGCAAAGTACTAGGCGAAATATTATCAAATTTCATTCTCCTTAAGTGCTAAAGAGTAGTAAAATGATGTTATATAATTTAACAGTATAAGTATAAAGGTGCATTAGCTTTTGTTGTCATTTTAACTCTTTGCTTTCCGTCTTAACCCCTTAATTCCTCTATTTTAACACAGAAATTTGTTTCATTTGTTTCTAAAGTACCGCGAAAATACCCCTTTTTTAATTGACAAAGTAAATCCAACAATAAGCAAATAAATGTAATTGAATATTATAATGCTTTTAGGTTTTTGCATGAAAATTTCTTATTTTTGATATACTCTATGATTTAACCTGAAAAATGCCAAATAAATACTTTGGACATGATAGCAAAAATGAATGGGATAGCACTTAATGAGAATGAAATTTCCTACAAAATGAGACAAAATAAAGTTTCTAAGATGAATATTTTTGGTTTTAACAGAGGAAAAATTACGATTTTTGGCTAAAAATCGCTGTTTTTCGTAACTTTACCCACTTTGAGGCACGTGTTAATATTATCCGATTAAACTAAAACTTTTCAAATCTCATTTTCTAGTCTATTGGCACATTTTAGGGTGGTGCTTCAAAAGATTAGTTGAAAAAAAATTTCCCCATGTTACTTGCAATTTCGAGGATTTGAGTTGCAGCCTGACTTGTGAAAATTCTGAAAAATATTTAATCATTTTTTTTCGAAACTTTAAATAAGATTAGACTTATCGTAAATAAAATTTCCTACAAAATGAGACTAAAATAAAGCTTCTAGGATCAGTAGTTTTGGTTTCACAGAGTAAAAACTACAATTTTTGGCTAAAAAACGCCGTTTTTCTTAATTTTACCCTCTTTGCGGCACGTGTTAATATTATCCGATTAAGCTAAAACTTTGCAAATCTCATTTTCTAGCCCATTGGCACATTTTAGGGGGGTGCCGCAAAAGAAATTCGAAAAATGATTTTTTGTGACTACCCTAGTCCGCATATTAGTCCATGGGATTTTGATTTCTGAAATGAAAAAAAAAAAAAAGCTTAAAAAATTGCTACCAGGGGAATATTTGGTGCTGTAAAAGTGTATTACTCTGAATATCGCTAATTAAATTTGAAAAAATGCTGAATAAATCGATTTCGTGAAGAAAAAATGATTGTTATTCGCAAATGAGTTTTAATGTGACTGCCGTAGAATTTTCTATTTAAAAAAAAGTCAGTACGAAGAGAATAGTGGTACAGTTAATCGAATAGAATGCAATTATTTGCACAAACGCATTGCATTTAGCAATCATGAGTATAAAATGACGGACTGAGCAGGGCCGGATTTACACATCTTTCGCCCATGGGCCCGAAAAATTTCACCGCCCCCCCCCCCTCAAAAAAAAAAAAAAAGGAAATTTGTTTAAGTGTAAAATGTTCTGATTTTGCACAAGATGAATATAACACAAAATAAGAAACAACAGACCCTCTATTTTACATTACGCAAACACGTTTTTTCCAAAGGTCAAAATTATAGTCGTAATGTGAAGTTATTGAACCATGGTAGTTGACAGTAAATTAAATTTATTGTAACATTTTTTTGAATTGTTAAACTTCTGCTAATTGTTGGAGATAGAATCAATTTCTTTAGCCATTTAAACATAGTTTTTGTTGGTATGGAAACCCATTTGTTTTAAGAAACGAGCATAATACTATAGTAAAAATAACGTACTGAAAGGCAAGGCTAAGTAAAAAAATTTTCATGAAAGAAAATTATATTTTATTTGCTCAAAATATTACGTACTTTGTTAGAGAAAGGTAGGACCAGATTATCGAAATAAAATAAGGAAGTAATATAAATGACAAGCTGTGGGCATACTCAAGGGTTCTATTATTATTATTATATTAATGGGGATACAAGATACAAATGTAAAATGTTAGTTCATACAAAAACGAACTCGAACTGGGATATAACTCAAAAATTGCAGTTTTATAGCTATTTTATCTTCATCAATTTTAAATTATTATTCAGACTTTAATATGTTTGGAAATAAATTGTTAGACATTTTGAACAATTATAGTCCTCACTCGCTTCGTTATGCACTTATACTAAAAACTAATAAACGCTAATTAGAACCATGTGACTGAAAGACCAATTCCTAGAATACGGAGCAGAGGGTGAAACCCCTTTTGGCGCGAGGGGATGCTTTTCTTGTTTTCGACTTGAACACAGTCGCCTCTGGTCTTGATAAGGAAAAAAGAGGAAAATAGAGCTTCTGCTGAAAAGTTAGGCTAGGTGAAAATGTCCGATGCACTTTTGAGACGGAAAAAAAGAAAAAAAAAAGCGCCGCCTCTGAATTAAATGAAGATTTTTTTTTCAGATAGAATTGGAAATAATTCTGAAATTATTTTGTTATTTGTGGAAATTTTTGATTGATACAATCTGCCGCCCCCTAAAATTTGCCGCCCTGGGCCTGGGCCTATGTGGCCCATGCCTAAATCCGGGCCTGGGACTGAGAGAATTCTCATCATTCTAAGTCCAGTTGCCTTTAGATGGTTCTTGGATGCAGGACCATGCGTTGTTAGTGAAGCTGTATCACCAGCAAAATGAAAATGCCAATGCTACCCTTCGAGAATTTTGGAGATTGAACAGTTAAGAAACGGACCAATGAGCATTACTAATTTAAGAAACATGATTCAGCACTTTGAAATGACGGGATCTGTAGCTTAACAACCAGGTCAGGTTCCACCCAGTTTTCAAATTTTTAATCAATATGAGAGTGTATCAATTTATAGCATGTATATTGCGGCAGATTTTTAGCTTCCCACTGTTTTTGTATTATTTCTAATGAAATGGAATAGCAATCAATGTCTTTGGAATACTAAAGTGATATCTTAAACCAAGAGAAGACTAACATATTTTGTACGAATGCATGAAATAGAACTTTTGTTTCCTTCTATTTAAA
>JAXGGA010017164.1:0-25002 GCA_038373865.1 Uloborus plumipes | reverse complement strand
TCTTCGTTAACATCTCTAAATATGATATCATTTCCTTGCATTTTTAACATAGAATTAAGATAATTATATTAAAATATATATATTAGGCTAAAAAAATCAAATTTCATTATGAAAAAGCATTTCTTGGAAATAAAAATGAGCGATAAGGTTTTTAGATAAAATAAATTATGAGATTACCAAATCCAAGCTAATAAAACATTTGTTTTGTTTTAAAACAACACACAACTTCAACTTTTTCAACACACAACTCTGCTGCTTGCTTTTCTTTAATTAGTTGCAGGAAATTTAATTTCTTGATCAGAAATTCAAATTTAGCATGCTAGTTATTATCTAGTTATTTAGCGAAGTTATTGAAGCACCAAAAAAAAATAAATAAATAAATAAATAAATTAAAATAATAATAATTAATTAACTTAATTTCTGCAGTGTCAATTTTTCTTATTTTACTAACTTCTATTGTTAGGTCATACAAACCACAAATGAAGCAATTGTACTAAAACTCATTGCTTTTCATTTTTTAAGAACAAAAATATTCAATATATATGGCTAAAGTATGATTTTTGCTTTTTATAATTCTGAAACGTGTGAGTTAGTTCTGTAACATATTTGCTGTTTTTCAATGTTACCGCTCTGACTGTTACCGATCTGAGAAACTGACAAAGTTTTTTTTTTATTTCCGAGTCGATCGCACTAAACCAAAATCAAACACGTGGTTTTTTCACTTGTAACAAAGGACTATACTTATATATAAAATAATTTTTAAAATAATAAAAACTGCGCATTTTAGAGCGTGTTACCGATCTGATGACTCAAATGACACACATTTTATAAAATCACTTTAAAAAATTTTACCTACAATTTTAGATGCAGAAATGCAAATTTTTAATTACGATTCGATAAAACTTTCCACCAGGTACTCAGTATCACGTGGTATAGGTGCAGGAAATGATTTTGGGAGCCTAAACATAGATCGGAAGTTGTTGTTACCACTCTGACGGCGGAACTTGGGACACGCTTATTTCGCATCAGCTAGAAAATCAGAAATCGATTAAAACAAAAATGAAGTAAAATATTAACAAAGGGGTAAAAATAGAATCGTTTTTTGTGCAAGTGCGTTTTTTTGGGAAGTTAGAAAGTGCGCATGACCTGTTTGCATGCTAAGCTTTGCTACTTGGGACACGTTACCGATCTGATTTTTGATGTATAAACACAATATTTTCTGATGAAAAAAAAAATTTTTTTTCTGATGTTATTAGATGAAATGAAAGAGAAACTTATCTTCTTTCTGGGAAAAATTATTTTTTAAACTAGTTATTGAAATACTGGTGAAAATTCACTTGGGACTCAAATTGGCACTTTTCTAAATATTAGCTCATAATTCAAAATTTAAATTGAGACCTTATCGGATTTTTTTAAACACACCTATCTCCCCCTCCATATGAAATTTCTGAGTGTTTAAAAACCTTTGTGACAAATTTGGCAAAGATCCGACGGAAACTTATTATTGTTATTTCCCCAATATAATCCTACGAAACTGGATAACCAGGCCAGTGGTCGGAAGTAGCGCGCTACAAGTAGCGAAACTACTGTAGTAGCTACATTTTTTAGTAGTTTGTAGTGTAGCGCACTACTTTTTAAAAAAAGTAGAGTAGTGAGTAGCGCGATACAAAAAATAGTAGTTTGTAGCGATTTCTGGAAACTACTTTTAAATTAAAAAAATAAATAAATAAATAACAAAAATTTAAAAAAAAAGAGAGAACGAAGGAAAAAATAAGGTTTAATTGACTCTGACAGGTGCAAATCTTGCACGAGTACAGCAGCTTATGCAATGAGAAATAAGATCCATAAACTACTTTTAAATAAAATAAATAAATAAATAAATGAAAAAAATTGAAAAAAAAAGAGAACGAAGGAAAAAAACAAGGTTTTTCTTGTGGCGAATATTCGTAAAAATTGGGAAAAAAATCTAAAAAGGACGTTACAAAAAAAAAAGGAACAAAAAGGAAAATTAACAAATAAATTTAAGGACAATTCCTATTTCTATTCCATATTCGAATGAGGTAATTTTTTAATATAAACCACTTTTCGAATTTTTTCGGTCGATCCTCAATCGGTGTATTCTTGTTATTTATTTATTTTTTAAAAAGTAGCGAAGTAGCAACTACATTTCAAAAGTAGTTTGTAGTTGCTACATTTTTCAAAAAGTAGTTGTAGTTAACTACATTTATAACAAGGTAGTTTTAGTTGTAGTTCGCTACGAAAAATATGTAGTTTTTCCAACCACAGGCAGTATGACTCAAAATTTAAATTTGTCCTCTTTGGATTTTTTTTTTTTTTTTTTTGAGTTCCGATGTTCCGAAAATCTTCAATGTGAATTTCTGAGCAGCTAAGGACTTTAGAATGAAATTTGGTAAAGATCCGGTGCAAACTGTGGATTTGTATAAGAAGCATACTCACTCACACCCAAATATTCACACCCATTTATTATGCAGGTTTAACTTATAATTTAACTACGTTATACTCCCAATTATCCGCGCAATTGGGTGGCACGGGTATCGCGGATAACGAAAAAAAACTAAAAATAAGTAATAAAAAGAAAATAAAAATTGTGTTTTGCTTAAAATTAATCGTATTGTGTATAAAAAGTGTTACAAACAATGAAGATAGGAACAGGATTACACATTTGTGTTGTAGGTTTTGAAGCACATTCAATCTATAGGAATAGTAGTGCGACAAAGCACTCTTCTGTAACATATATTATACCAAAGTTAATTTTGCTGTAAAAAAACCGAGACCCTTGCGGATAATTGCCGCAGAAAATGTGTGTGAGGGGGGGGGTGCTATTTTGAAGTGCGCCCTTTGGAAGTTTGGGTTACCGCCCTCATGGGGTAGCCAGTCCGCCCCTGGGCGATCGCCCCTTCCTTGGAGAACTTTTCAACGGTAGTTTTTGGACATTGAAGTTCTAAAAATGTAATTTTATACAAGTTTTAATGAAGTTGTGACAAGTAGTTTTGAAGCTCTCCCCCGGAAGTATTTCGAAATGGAAGTCCGAAACTTTTGCGATCAATTTATGTTTTCCACTATGGATAGTAAAAAGTAACAAAGATCAATCGCCCCTGCCTCTATTGAAAAGTTTCTGGATCCGCCCTTGGAACCTCTGCTGCCAGTATTATACTGTTGTATTAACAGTATAATGCAGCTAAATTTTACGGCAAGAAACTGTAAAATGGTAAACTTTACAGTAGGATACTGTAAAATTGCTAGTTTTACATTTTATTACTATGCATTTTACAATTTTAAATTGGAACCTTGGCTGCCAGTATTACGCAACAGTTCATTTTTTGCAGTGTGCGTGTTTGTTATAAGGTTTTGCTACTCTTTGATATTGAACGAATTTTATTCTCTGTGTGTTAAACTTAAGAACTACTCATTTTCACACTATTCTTAGAACGAAATAAATAAGGAATTGATAAAATACATAGGAAGTTTATCAAATTAAAAAAAAAAAAAACATTTAGATAGTAAAAAGATAGAAGCACATATCTAAGTATTTACAATAATCAATTTCAAATCAGAGCTCAGTGAAATAAGCGGAGTACAAAGACCTTTGTGCAAATACCGTTATGACTTTTTTTCAGAAAACATTAATAAATAAGTACCTGTTTTAAAGATAGAACTTAATTGATGATTTCAATATATGCTCGAGCATGACAACCAGAGAAATATAAATAAGTGAGACGGGGAGGGGTGGAACGAGGAGCTAATAAAAATGTCATTAAAGAGAAAAGATGAAAAATTTATTACTATGAATTCATGAAATATACTGAATTCCCCTGGCTAAATACCAAAGTTAACTAATAGCGTATAAACTCCGAGCCACCCCCCCCCCCCCACACACACCAGGAGACTACATCAAATGTCGATAAAGTCAAACCATGCCTATTGTCCCATGCTACGCAAAGACACAAGCGAGGGGTGGGGGGGTCATGGCACAGACTGCACTTTAGGAGGGGGTCTCCTTTTGAGGAGTTTGTTCTTGGGGATGCTCTTTTAGGAATTTTAGGCGACGCAAAAGCACCCCTGCTGATAAGTCACCCCATGTCGTAAATCAGTGACGCCCAACCTGAGGGCCCACGGGCCGCATCCGGCGCGGAGCTGATCCGTTGCTTTGTAGTGAAAAGAACGAGAAGGAAAATTTTGAACCAATATTCAGAAATCGGTTTTTGAAACACAAGCATCAGCATCAGGTAATGATAAAAACGATTATTATTGCTCTGTAATTTTCTTTCCTGTTTTATATTTTCCCATGTTACTTAGATAAGAATAAAATGTTTTGAAATTTAAGTGTTTTGGTTCCCTCGAGAATCATTTTTTCGAGATGAAATCCTTGGACTAAAATTAAAAAGACAACTCACCACTGTCGAAAATCATAGTGACCGCGACAAAAATTGCAAAAGTAACTGAAGAGCAAAAATTCGATAGAGCCAAGAAACGGGAATAAGCAGGGCGGGCGGCCGAGAGTCAAAGTGGGAAGTGGGCCACTCGTCGGTTTGGATCACAGGGTCCCAGAAGCGCCCGATGGAAGATCACCGTGACGTGACCTCCCAAAAATTCCTTGTTCCGCAGATTTTGCTGACGATTCGCAAATTTTGAAGATAATATTGCAACATTGAGAATGTTTGTTCTTTTTAATTTTAAAAATTGTTTCTTAAAGTCTAATGTTCTTTCTCATTAAATATTATGTATTTATGACATGTGTGCATGCTTGTATTTATGAGTCATTTGATAAAATAAAATAAATTCATTAGGCAAATTGATAACCTTTCCCCCTCCCAAAAATTTTAGTTCCGATAGTTAGTTAACTCCGATCCCGACCCGGGCTCCTAGTTTCAGTCAACGCTTAAATAACATGGCTTCTCGTCAGTCCTGAATATAAGTCAAATGTATGCCAATTATTTCTTAGAAGTCTTTGTTTCTAAACAATTTAAACGATAATTACGTAACACAGAAAAGATATCGTTGAAGCTGCTCTTAGTTCGCAGACGAAAAGAAAAGATACTGAAGTTTCAAATGAATCGTTAAATAACCATACATCATGCGGTGAACATTAACTACTTGCAAACAAGCTGAAGCTTTTTTTGAAAAAGGAAAAATAAATATAAATTGTTTATAATATTTAGAAAGTCATTAAAGACTAGTCTTTAAAGTAACTACAAAAAACAAAACAAAAAAAGGATGGTAAATAAAAAGTGAATGAGAAAATAAAGCGAGCAGATCGCTAGCTTGTCTGCACCAAGGTCAGCTAGTCGACAGATGACCCGATACATCAGTCGCTCGTTAGCAGGGACGAAGACCGGAGGGGGGCTTCGAACAGGGTTGGAAAATGCACGTTCCACGCTTTTTTTCTTCTTTCGTCTCCCCCCAAAGTAGTTGCGAATCTCCGCTGGGCGTTGCTCGATCTTTGGATGCTGTGCTCCAATTGGTTGAAGATAATGGCCTGTTAGTGGCCTCCAGCCAGAGGTGCAAGTAGTCTGAGGCGTCAGGTCAACGTTGAGAGTTGGTTGTTGTCTGCGCTGAAAGAACTTGGCGCCACAACTGCTTGTGGAGGGAAGAGGTAGAAAAGTGTTCTCGGAGCTCCGTCTGTGTTTGCGTGCTTTGTGCTAAAAGTTCTATCCGAAGCTTTTGGCTTTGAAAAACATGTCCATTTAATAGTCTAAGCATCTGATCATTCCATAAGATGGCTACAGCTATGATGTGCGCGAAGAAGTGCGGTTTAAATGTACTCATCTTGCTGCTCGTTTCCATTGTTGTCGAAGCTTCGGATCGAACCTGCGAGCCGATTCGCATTGAAACCTGCCGTGATCTCGGTTATAATATCACGGGTATGCCAAACTTGGTTGGTCACGAACTACAACAAGATGCTCAGTTGCAGTTGCAAACCTTCACGCCTCTCATTCAGTACGGATGTTCGTCACGATTAAGATTCTTTTTGTGCTCTGTTTACGTGCCCATGTGTACGGATAAAGTTTCTGTCCCGATCGGCCCTTGCCGGACGCTATGTGAAGATGTCCGTGACAGGTGTCAGCCGGTACTGCAGGAATTTGGTTTCCCTTGGCCATCAGGTTTGAACTGTTCCAAGTTTCCCCCTCAAAATAATGATAAACACATGTGTATGGAAGGTCCTGCTGACACAAAAGGGTCAGAAATAAATCCCAAGTCGAATAGAAATAGAAATCGACGACCAACTTTAGCAAGGAATGATTTGCAGTTTACTGAACGTATGAAGAATCCTGTGAATCGATTATATTCCCAAAATTACGGATTGTGCCAACATTTCAGATTTTCAGAACAGTATTACTACATAAATAGAACCAAGAGATGTGCTGCCTTGTGCTCGGCCAACATCAATTTCAGTCATGAAAACAAAGTTTTCGCAGATTCTTGGCTTACTCTTTGGGTTATTTTGTGCTTTGTGACGACTCTTTTTACTATACTAACATCACTCGTAGAAGATTCACGTTTCCGGTATCCTGAAGGTGCCATTGTGTTCATCAGTTGCTGTTACAATGTTTGTGCGATTGCATATATTGTGCGTTTGGTTGCTGGTCGATACGAATCTTCATGCCACATGGATACTCAGCACGATGCTGCTATTTTAATTCAAGAAGGTTTGCACAATGTAAACTGCACCATCATCTTTGTCATGCTGTACTTTTTTAGTATGGCTGCGGCTGGCTGGTGGGTTGTTCTTTGCATTTCCTGGCATCTTTCTGCAAGAATGAAGTGGAGACCTGAAGCAATTGATCGTTACAGTACTTATTTCCATTTGTTTGCCTGGGCCGTCCCTACTGTGCTGACCATTATGGTTCTTGTTACAAGAGTTATTGATGCTGATGAGCTTAATGGCTATTGCTATGTCGGAAATCAGAGTAATCAGAATTTGTTAATGTATGTTATTATTCCATCTTCATCGTATTTGTTCATTGGTATTGCATTTTTATCAGTTGGCTTATTTTCAAAATGCAAAGCTAAGGAATATTCCCATGTGCAATCGAACTTTCCAGTTCCTATTCCACAAAAGATGGATGCATTGACTGTTCGTATCGGTATTTTTGCTGTATTGTATGTTGTTCCAGCATTATGTGTACTAGCATCGTATATTTACGAGTACATGAACAGAGACAGTTGGGTAGCCGTTGGTTCGACTGCTAGACCAAATGTTGAGATTTTCACTCTCAAAATTTTCATGTCCCTAATTATGGGCTTTACTGCAAGTTTGTGGATGTGGTCAAGTAAAGCCCCCATGCAGACATGGAAAAAATTGACTCGTAGACTTGCACGAAGGAAAGAACCTCTTCCTTCGTACCTTAATGTGCGGCCTCAAGTTTTACCTATGTCTGAAAGACATAAACAATCATTAAGCAAAGCAAACAGTGAGACTGTAGTGTGAAGTTTCTTTTTTTCCTTGGGACAGTTGAAGGAAACCAAAGTGGACTTGTTCAAAGTCTTGAAATTAACTGTGATTTATCTTCACTTTCATCACCATCACCATTGTTGACTTTTGTAATCAAAATTTTTAGATTTCTATCTCTCAGCCGTTGTATATAACTTATCATTAATGCTGGCTTATGCTGCTGTGGCAATCAAATTTTCAATTAGTTAAAAAACTGATCAAACTGTTGGAACCAAAAAAAAAACTCTAGCAATCGTTTTAGAGTTGGAATTTTTTCAACTACATTTCTGAACTATTTTCTTATCTAATTTTTAAATTGCTTGATCACAGAACAAGAAAGAAGTGAAGTGTTACTGTGTAAATAAAGAGCTTGAATTTGAATGCCTGGAGAAAAGGTAAATTTTTTGTACACTGATATATAAATGAGAATGCAATGTTTGTACATATCTTCGAAGAGTAAGCATTTTCTTCCAGTGAATTGCAATATGTGTACACCGCCAAGTAACTTAAGCGCTTATTGTAAGCTTAAAATAATAATTTCCAGTGGAAATAGAGCAAATGATTTGTATAAAAACATCTAACTGCAAATAATACAACGTTGAAAATGCACAGGCTGTGTTTTGGCGTTACAGCAAAATCCTTTTCCAATGTACAAGATGTGTGAGTTAATGGATGGTATGATATCCATAAGCTTACATCTTGTGCATTGAAATAGACATACCTTGTAACTCCAGAACTCATCTGCACATTCCTGTGCATTTGTGCTTTTTTAATGTTGCATTATTTGCTTATGTTTTTAATCACAAAAGTATTTATATTTTCTCATTAAAACATCTGTTATTATTATTATAATGCTGAAACTTAAATTTTGTGATACTTTTATCATCTTTTTCAAATAGGTAGGATATTTTGGTAGCTTTTATATGTTCCTATTTATATTTATGTCATCTTTAACTCATTTTATGTTTTTAACCATTTGAATACATTAAATGCTCAAGTTCCTTTGCAACCGTTTTACATTGCCTACCTACTAGTTTAGTTACTCTTCTCACTAGTTACTTTAATTCTACAAAATAATACACAAAGTAACTTTAGAAAAGTCTTGTTTACTACTTGTTGCTTTAGGAAAAAAATATAAATGTTACATTTAAATTGTTGTAGTTTGTTAAAATGGGCTATTTAAAATTTTATTCAGAAGTATTGTTCAAAATTTAGTCTACATGAAGTTTAACCATTAGAAATTTTTATGCAAGTTTTTTACCTTCAACAATATTAAGTGCCTTTATCTACAATTAATGCTAAGTGTGCGTTACTTTTTTAACCATTAATCAAACTTTTCACAAACTGTAAATAATTTTGTAAATGTATTTAGAACTGCATTAAATGCTTCATAGATGTATATTTTCTGTACATATGAATAAATTTTCTCTGCTATTTTTATAAATTGTTTTGTTATTACTTTATTGTCTTTAAGGACAAATATCAACAGCATTTATTTAAAATCAATTGTATTATGTATTTACACTTTAGGTGCATGAATTTATTTTTAGAAAAATGAGGGAAAATCTAAAATATTTTATTAATATGATTTAGTAATTTCTTTTAATGAAAATGGTGTAAAATTAAGTGCGAAAATTTTTTTTAGACACACAAAAAAGAGCTTTGTTAATGGTTTATTAAAAATATCAATGGAGCAAGCACAAATATTTTTTTTTAATGCTATTGCTTGGTTTAAGTATTTATGCTATAAGATTTCCTATTCTGCATGCTAATTAACAGTTAAAATAAGTGCTGCTTTTTGAGAAGTTGAAAATATTTTTTCATTGCAAAATGCTTTGTTTGTAAGTTGTTCCAACACCAAATTTTTCTCATAATTGTAGTATGTTCAATTACACTGAAATAATTATAATGATTAAAAATGTTTCATGATTCACTAAGATATCGGGAAAGGTGGGCCTTCCTAGAAAGATTTTAATGTATGACAATAATACAAACATACTTTTGGGTGTGTTGCTGCCTAAGATTGGCCAATATTCTGGACTTGTTAGTAATTATTTTTGGCTGCAAATCTTGTTTATATTATACTGAACATATAAATGACTAAAAAAATCCTTTAGATATTGCGAAATATTTAGATATTACTTTCAAAAAAGCTTATTTGCTGTGCCACTAGTTGTAAATAGCATTTTTTAAATAATTATTTTTTCTGCTGTCAAACTCAGATGCAGACATGACAGATAGCCTAAAATTGCATTTTTAAATCTTTTGTAGTTTCGAAAAATTGGCGCCAGACCAGTGGTGTAGCAAGAAATTTCATTGAGGGTGTCTGGCCTAAAAATAGCCAATTCTGTTACTTGAAAATGTTAATAGCAGTCATAATTTGATTTTAATTTTGCATACACTCATGCTCACACAAAATTGATCAAATGATAAAAATGTATTTGACACTGAAGGGAATAATATTGTAATTGAATTTCAAGATAGTGGTCTGAACCGGAAGATCACTATTTGTCACCGAGAATTGCATTTTGACTGACATAATTTTTAGAGAAAATTGAATAGAAATTACAAAAAAAAACTTTTTTGAAGTGACAGAAAAAATGCAGCTGATGAAGATTTCCAAGTGGATCTAAAATGTACATTATGAAATTCGCATTGCAAATTTGGATCAAACAATATTTAAATTCACCTAACATTTGCTTACGAATTCTTTGTATTCAAATTCATTTAAATTATGCAGTTGTTGTCATTGTTTAATTTGAGGAGTGGAGAAAATTCTTGAACAAAAGCGATTGAAGTATTTCATTTACGGGTTTTTGGTCACATTTCTTACATTTTTAGACACAGTTTTTTATTTTTAAAAAATTCTGAACACGGATAAAACTTATCTATATTTCTAAAAATAGACATATTTGGATGAGTGTGATCCATCAGCCTTGTGATGAGGTCCTGATACAAATACACACAGATCTTGTGAAATTTAGCACAGAAAATCAATCTCCTATGATGATCAAGAATTCAGTTTTCTTTAATCTAAAGAGGTGAATTTGAAGATTGAGCCAAAAATTACTCTTTTCTTAAAATTGATAGGGAATTTTACTTTTCTTTCTATTATTTAAGCCTAATCGTTGAACATGCATTACTTGACACAACTTTTATTTTCGAGGCAAAACAGCTGGTTCCTATACTTTGTTTTGTATGTCAGATAATTGCTTTGATAAACAGACGTTATTCATAATGATATGTTATCCAAAAACAGAAAATTGAATTGGCATTGTTTGATGCAAATATAGTAGAATCCTGCTAACCTGAATTTTGCTTGAACCTGGCTAATTTAAATAATGACCTCTATACCAATGATTGCAACTGTTTAAAATTGTCCCTGAATGCTAAGCCTGTTATTTGTTTTCCCTAGATTTTAGGTTTTATCTACTAGCCTTTCTGTTTTAGGCTAATCCAAAAACAACCTGCTAAGTGTGAAATTATTTTTAATTTTCTTATATATTATCTGTTCCTTTTTTTGCTATATGATTTCTCTATTTTTGATTTAGAATGAGAACTTAGGAGGATTTTATGACCACGAATATATTTAACATGACCCAAGTCACCATTAGTGAACACTATGGATTGTTGGCCGGTTGGGATTGAACGCAGCCCCCCCCCCCCCCCCGGTTACAAGTCTGATGCCTTACTGAACAGGCCACATGGCATGGGCTTATCAACACATGGTCGTACAGCTCCGTGGATCTGGGCATCAAGAAGGAGTTAACTTCTTTTTTTTCTTCTACCTTATTTTAGAAGCAACTGCTTTGAAAACATATAGATGTTTTTACAAAAGAGGTTAAAAAAATCATCATTGATATGCTTCTGATTATTTTGAAGCTCTATCTACTTTGAAACCACCACCTGCCATCCTGTGTAATTTTTTGCACCCTTTTATCATTTTAGAATACATAGAAAATTAGTCAACCAAATGAAATTGGTGCCCCTTAATTTTACCACTCCACCTGCATTAGTGGCCATAAGAAGCAGTCCTGATTTTATGGATAAGTGTTTGTTTTATTAAACTATGAACCATATGAATCAATTTAGATTTAATGCAACACCATAATGTGGTGAAGATGAAATCTAATGGGACATTATGCTTTCTTTTTTTTTTCTTCTTTTTTGCAGCTGCTAAGTTTCCCTTGCAATGCATCTAGTTTCATGAGTTGGAGGTCTCTATTATGTCATTAAATTATAACGGGGGTCAATCCAGAATTTTTGGTCTGGGTCCTGTTTTTTTAGATTTTTTTGAAAATTCTTTTAATTAAAACTAAGGACCTGTTTTGACAAAACACATATAATTTTATCAATTAATAATACACCAAAAAAAAGTAAATGAATATACAAAAGCTAAGAAGCTCAAAAACATATTCATTCACTACATTATTCTTTACTTTCATTACTTATTATTTTTAATTAATGAATTAAGCACTCTTCAAGCATGTTCGAATGGTTAACTATTCTTAAACATCAAAGAGTAACAAAATTTAAACATTTTTAACAAATAATTTAAATTCAAATAATAAAACTTTATCACGTCAAAGTTAATGACACAGTTAACTAAATTACACCTAGAGCTTGTCAGTTTTGTGTCTTGGATTTACTGAAGCAGGGACCGCGGTAAGGGTTCGCCACCTCGCCAAATGCGATAAAATAGAAAATTCGGCGAAAAAAATTCTGATTTGGCTAAAGTATTGGCGAATGGAAAATTGTCAAAAATTTTCACTTAGGGGAAAAATACACTTATTACATTAAAAAAACAAACAATTAAAATTCTTTGACTAAAACTCTCGTAGTTTGGCTAAGACTTTTGAAATTTGGCTAATTTACCGGCTAACAACTTAAAATCCTTAGCGCGGTCCCTGTGAAGGTCCGTTTTTGTAACTCCTATTTTTATGAAAGATTTTTAATTTTGATTTTTGTGAAAAGTCTGTTAATTCACGAAGTTTCTAGATTGACTGCATTGTGAACTTTTATTTTTCAAATATCGGGATAATTTTAATGATTTTTTTATTTTTATCTTTAAAAACCCAATGTTTAAATTGCATGTTCTATATACAAAAGAAACACAATCACATTGCAAACAGACATAGATCCAGTAGGGGTGGATCCTGACCCTCTCTCCTTAAAGGACCAATAATAACCCAAAAGTGCAATTCAGGGATATATATTCAGTAAGAAATGTATCCCAATGTCTCTATTTTAGTTCAAAAATGACATTTACACCCCCCCCCCCCAACTTTGGAATAATATATACCCCCACCACACACACACAAAAAAAGCTGGATCTGTCCTTGACTGCAAACATTATTGATCATTAGAAATCATGGGATATTTGAAAACTGGGAGTTTTTGTTTGGCCATGAAGTTTCTGGCAATAATAACTTTTACTTGAGTAACTAGTAACCCTATGGGACTAGATATTTCCCTTTTTTTCAGTGGCGCAACCATCAAAACTTTCTAGCAGGGGTTTTCAAGATCGAAAGTTGTTGCTTTATTGATACTTTCCCATGCTAAATATTCAATATTTTTACTAAATTGTTACTATGGCTCAACAATTTTTCAGTATATCACTTGCGTAGGAAAAATTAATAATTAATACATTCGTAAAATTGATTATGACTTCAAAAGAAAGAAAGGGGGCAAGAGAACAAGGAGAAGCATTTTCTTCTCCCCCTTCCCCATAAGGTAATCATATTTGTAATTATAATTACCATTATTTTAATCTTATACGCATTTTTTCATGGCTATTTATTGCACAAGACCATTTAAAAACTTACTCTTCAGCTACATCAATGTTTTTATGAGAGTTAGGCCATGTAATTGCTCTCCCAAAATTGCTATATAGAAATTCTAAATCTGAGCAATAAGTGTCATAGGCATTCAAGTAAAACATTTTATTTAAATAGCAATTTAAAACTTCCAAAGTACTTAAGACACTGAGCCTCAGGAAAAACATATACATGGCTTTCCTAAAAAAGATTTATGCATTTCTGGAAGTACTGAGCGACCACTATCCTCTTTTGTGCTTTGCTAAGACCTTTTTAAGCCTCTTACATCAGTAGGGGTGATCATTACGAATTATTAATATATTCAGGAGTTACAAAACTAATTTAATTGCTTCCAGCTTAGAGATAATTTTAAATTGCAGTTAAGAGCCTCAACGACGAAAAATTTCCAGGGGAGCCCTTTCCACCACTTAAATTTCGGCCCCCTCCAAAATTCAAACATATATATGCCACTGGTTTGAGGAGATATATGTTGGAGTTCTAAGAAGGGTTTTATCCCAAAACGTCTCCCGTGGTTGCGCCACTACTTCTTTTAGTTAGGTATATGCAAAAGGAATATAATCCTCGCCGCAGGCATTCATTCATACAAACCCTGGGAAGTTTTAAAGAAATTGAAACAGCAGATTTAACTTCAAGCTCTAAAAATCAAACTTTTGATCTATAGAAATATAAATAATGTTTACCAAATTATTTTAACAAGCAGAAAGCTTCCACAAAATAACAATAAAAATGCCAAACGATAAAGGTTGGCAAATACCCAATTATTGAAATCATAATAAACAATAAATAATTACAATTTACCTAGAAAATAGCAGTCAAAAGCTCAGTAACTTGTTACGGGCTACATGAACTTACCTTCTTGTATACTGACATTACATTTTTTATTTTAAATACTATTTTTAAAAGTCTTTCCTTAACTTTGTTGTCCTTGTCTACTTTTTCATCAGTTAACAAAAAGTCAAAGCACAAAAAAACTTTCCTTTCCTTAACTTTTTCTTGTATACATCAAATTTAAAATATTATTTTTAAATCGTAAATTATGTGCTTGAACATAGATAGAACTTTGAACAATGAAAACTAAAAGTTCAAATTATTAACACGATAATTTACTTCGCTGAACCGTACATAAAGGGAGCAAAATGCTTTTTAGCAGACATTGTGCATTTGTTTACTTTTCTCATATCAGAAAAGTTTGTTTTGGTTTTTAATTGTTGCCAAATAAAATAATGATGCTCACCTTGAGGTAATTTGGAAAATTAGCCAAATAGTTAGTGCTGTTAATGTATGCAGGTCGTCTTTTAGGGGAGGGGATGTTAACCCCCTGGCTTTGGAAAATCATTTACATATGAGTGGGTGTATTTTATCTCTCTCAGCAGCCACTAGCCAGAAACTGCAGTACTGCAGCGTCCATTGCACCAAATCTGTAGCTGAAGTTAGGGGGAGAGGTATAACTGACACCCCTGGTTCTACAAATGACGGAGTTCTGGACAGTTATATCCTTCTCCCAAAGGACGATGTGGCAACCTTCTCAAATGCTACTGGAGCACCCCCCTCCCCAAATAAAATCAAAAACACTTTTAGACCCTCTAAAAACTTTAATGGTGCAGTATGCGCCATTTACCCCCCCCCCCCCCCTCCATTTCCCTTCGGACACCCCTGTTCTAGAAAAATAAAAAAGGAATTTTGTTACTTTTCCCTGCTCTATGTTTTGGTATCATACCGCCCCCTTCCCCTTATTTTCACATCCGAAATACAAGCGAAGACATCCACTGAGCAATTTGTACGCTTCGTTAAGCTTCTTGATCACAGGATCACTTTCAATTCACAAATCGAATTTCCATATTATCATCTCCATCTGTGTTCTCGCTCTCTGTGTTTGCGTGCCCGGCAAGGAGCCCGGATCTTATCAACTGACTCGTGTCCTGCTTTAATCTGATTGCAAATGGCAGCCAAGCGACAAGTGGAAATTCACTTTTCTGTGCGCATGTTTTTGTTTCAACCGTGCTGCGCTTTTCGCTCTCTACAAATGATAAACGTCTTAATGTTTTGATAAGAAGGGAAGAAGCTGTGTTTTATATCACATTTTGTTATCCGGGTTCATCTTGAAACAAAGGCTGCATTGAAACTAATGTGATGCGTATAAGTGGAATAATTGATGCACACAAAATGAATTGATCTACCAAGAAGTAGCTGAAAATAATTAGAAGAGGGGAAGGGAAATATTTTTAAAAATCAGTTGACAAGTCGTACTGTTATTTACATCTCTTATTATTTTCTTTTTAACTTTCTAAATGTTCAGAAAAATCGTATCGTGGATTTTTTCTTCTTTTTTTACTTTTTTTTTTTTTTTGTTTCATTCGTGTGATAATATATTTTTTTCCCATATATTTACTCTATCTTTTTAATTATCCCCCTTGCCCCCTCCTCGATTTTCCGCAATGCCGAATTTTTATTTGTCATTCAGCTCGCTAAACTTGGCGACTTTTCTTAAAATTTCGGCAGAATTTACAGCCTTATTATTTCGATGGTAGAGACACGAGAGAAAATAATTTATGCGTCCTGAAACATGTTTTACTCTGATTTTTCGATTGCTACTTGTTCATTTTATTTATTTATTTATTTTTTTGATAATTATTACACTATCACTATCGTACGGTTTTCTGCCCTTTTTTTTTTTTAGAAATGACAAATATTTCTATTTGTTTGCTTTTTGGACCTCGGACATCGTGTAGTAACTCTTTCAGATTGGACGAAGTCTGTGACAGGGCGTCCCGCTGCGCCACCTCCTGGCGGCCCTTGCTCCTTCGCCACCAAGCAGGACATGGTGGCGCCCATGTCTTACACGATGGAGAAGGAGCATACACACACCTATCGTGGTTCGTCATTGCAGAAAACATAATTTGTGTTCTAGATGTCAAAATTTTTATTATTATTATTAGGAATGCACCGATAAGCAAATTGGCCGATTACCGATTAATCGGCAGTTGCTAATCGACCGATTAATCGGTTAAGCCGATTAATGATTAAATGGTTGTTTTCAGTACTACCAATTTCACCATTACTGTTTTTTCTTCGTTTTTTTTACAACACTAACTTTTGAAATAGTTCCTAATTTTTTTTTCCATTTTCCAAATTTTCCCAAAATAATTTCAAAATTTTATCAAATTTCTCTGAACTAATTCGTATATTCTTGTCAATAATATTGCATTAACACATTGCTAATTATGTAAGCTAGATATGAAAATTAAAAAAAAAAAAAAAAAAAGGATCTGTGTGGTGAGCAATCCAATTTTGAAGTTCTTTCAGTTTCAATTTTTCAATTATTAGTAGCTATGTAATTCAAGACTTTTATTCTTTGTGAAAATTGAAGATTATCTAAAAGCAAGGAGAAAAGTATCGACGCATGAAAAATGTTGCTACATTAACTATGTATATTTTCATTCAAAATAGGAGAATTAATGTATTAAAAACTTTACATCAACGGCGAGGACTATTTTTACTGTTAATAAAATTATTCATCATAATATCTTAGTAAAGGTTTACTTTAAAAAATAATATTTAAAAAATATTTTTTCCGCCGATTAATCGGCCCGATTTTGCTGATTATTAATAATTGGCAAAGTGGCCGATTAATCGGTGCATCCCTAATTATTATTATATATTTTTTTCTTTTTTAGCAATGACTAATTGCTATTTGTTCTCTTTTTGGACCTCAGACGTACACTGCAGAAAACAAACTGTTGTTTTACAGTATAATTCTGGCAGCCGAGGTTCCTATTTAAAACTGTGAAATGCGCAGTAATAAACTTTAAAACTAGCAATTTTAGTTTTTTACTGCAGAGTAAAAAATTAACAGTATTGCAGTAAAATTTAGCTGCATTATACTGTAAAAACAACAGTATAATATTGGCAGCAGAGGTTCCAGTTTAAAACTGTAAAATGCACGGTTATAAACTGTAAAATTAGCAATTTTACAACTTATTACTCTAAAATTAGCAATTTTACAGCTTATTACTCTAAAATTAGCAATTTTACAGTTTATTACTGTAAAGTTAGCAATTATTAAAATTTATTGCTATAAAATTATCTGTATTATACTGAAGAAACAACATTAATTTTTTAGTGTAGCGTTTTTTTTCCCTTCTTCTTTTCGAAAGTACGCTTCACTAAATTTTTGAGGCGTTTTTCCAATCTCCAACGTGTGAAATGCACATCGATTGGCGTTTAAATTATCCCTTAGTGATTCATTGAAGTTTTATCTTTTTATCCAAACGTAACACAGTAAAAACATTTTTTCTCCAAGTCGTGTCACTCACCAGCGTAAAGGTAGTTTTTTCTCTTTATGTGAGACACAGTTCCAAATCTCCACTGCTATCAGGTACACACCTATGTAACTTTTAGTACCGAACCGTCCTGATAGGGGAAGATTGATGTCGCTCCTTGTCGTATCAGACTGATGCGACAAACAAACCAGTTCGCCATCAAGGTCAATAGGAGTCGAGATAGTCGCATCCATCAGTTTCTGAGTGTGACGGACTCTCGAGGATAAGAAGTTGGCGGAAAAGATAACAGAGAATAACGGTTTCGAATAAACAAAACGGAACAAACACTTTAAAAGAGAAGAAGGAGAGCCTCCACTGGGATGAGATGAATCTCAGCCTGCTATCTCTAGAGAGTCTTCGAGTTGAAGCAATTTCTGGAAAAATGGTCGGCGTTTCAGTGTTTGGTTCAGTGTTTTCCAAACTTTTTATACATGCTTCTCTCCCCCCCCCTCTTTTAATAAAAAAATTATTCTTGCCCCTCTTCCAGTCAAATTTCATTAATGCTATTCTGAAGCTACAAATTATTTAATGAAATTACAAAAACAATACCATATTTTATATAATATTTTATTTTTATGCTCCGAAACATGATAATTGATTTTTAAATTGTGCCCTTTTTATTGCTAATTTTATTACATTTAACAACTCATACAAACTTGCAGAAAAATATATTTTGTTGTTGCCTTGTGCGAGCTAGGCTGGCAATTTGAGGTGCGCTGCTTCACTTTTCCAACTTGTACCGTTATTTGGTGTAAAGATCGACTTCCAGAGCATACACATGCCATAAGGACCCGTTTATAGCGTAAGAAACCATTCACAGCACAATACATTCACACAAAGCAAGGACAAGAGAGAGAAAGTACATCCATGCCTGAGCCGGAATTCGAATAACCTCCTCAACCAGGGTCAGATTTCTGTAGCCACTAGACAAGGTGGCCGGCAAAGTCATTTTATTATAACAACAACAAAATTAATATCATATAAGCAAAATATTAAAGTAAAGTTGTTGAAAATGTATCGGTGTTCTTAGTTTGGGCTTGATGTTTATGTACAAGTTTAGCATCTCAGAATTTGAGGAAAAAAGCAATTGGCATTTTTAAACTTAATTTGAATGTTTTGTTATCATTTAAATAAAAAATGTCAAACATGCTAAAAGTTACAAATCAAAATAGTACACATTTTCTTCTTTCCTCGCCATCTTCCTTTTCATCCCTAGAAACAACGACGTATCCATTGAGGGAGAAGGGGGGGGGGGTAAAGCCTCTTCCGACACTCAGAAGCTTTCTTTCTTTTTTTTTAGACCATAAAAAACCACAGAAGTTAGCCATATTACCCTCGGAATTTTTTTCTTGGCTGCTATGCAACCTGTGGCTTTTTTGAGTTTTTAGAGCAACATCACCATTTATTTGCAATTCCTCTAAACACGTTCAATTACATAACTATTTCATATAGTTTTGTGGTTATGGTACATTTGTGTTGTTAGATTTATATGATAAAAAGTATTTTATTTACATTTTGAAGCTACAAATAACCGCCCCGTTTTCAGACTACGACAGAATTGCAAGCAGTACCGAACAGATCGGTTACAACAACATAAAGAGCCTGCAGTTTCGCCTTTATATGCTGTACCTCTACCAGTGTAACGATATACTCAGCGCTTTCATGAAGTTGTTTGCTTGCATTTCGGTTATTATTATTTCAGTCTGATGAGCCCAAAATAAAGGCGAAACTGCAGTCTTTAGCTGTTGTAACTGAGCTGTTTGGGCGTATTAGTAACATTTACAGCAGTTTTGGTTTTGACTTGTCAGTGGGAAAATAATGCAGAAATGCAGAAGATTACTCTTACGATTCAACTTGTGCTTTATTGAGTGCAATTGTCAAAATTAAATTCTTCCTTTCAGTATGGAAAAGTTTACTACGACATACGTTCCTGCATCCAACTGTTATTAAGCTCGTGAGCTAGACCGGCTGTGGCTAGATGTAAAATGCAAATTTTAAGTAGTGCTGAAAAACTAAGATGTTTAACTTCTTAAATTTTGGTTAAAATGAGAAACCAACATGAAAAGAACAGGTTTAAATTACGTAAGAAAAGAATGAACATTGAAAAAATTCAGACATAAAAATTAACAGAAAAGTGAGAATGGAAGACTAAACGAATGGAAAGAAAACAGAATAAAGAAGAAATAAATTAAGAAAAAAAGCCAATCGAATGGAGGTGAAATAATTTGAAAAAGTGTTTCCAATCCATGTGTGTTTTCTGTCTATTTTTGTAATAAAAGTAGTAGAGAGACCCTCTCCTATTTTAGGAGGGGTTCATTTTTGGAAAGGAGTCGAAGTGCAATTTTTGTGCGAAAATAGGGGATTATTTTTGCAATTTTTTTGAAATATATTTTCCAAAATACAGTTCTGGGCTAGATTTGGTAATTTACGAGAGAAGTCGTGACTCCCATGACACCCCCTCCATCCCTGCTGCAAAGAAATTTCGCTCTTATTCATTTAATAATCAAGTTTCATTGATTTAAAATTTGAATTCTTACAGAAGACACTTTACTGGCACAAAGTAAATTTACGTAATAACACGGAACCAGAAGCAGGATCCTCCTTTGCTCCGCAGTAGTGCGATTCGTGCCGAGCCGCGAAGGAAGACAGGAAAAACAGTTTTACAGACTGCGAGCTCATGCTAGGGGGTCCACGGTCAGGGGCGGCAACTAAGGGGGACAAGAGGGGGTGGTTGCACTTCCAAATATTTTTCTCAGAATGATAAAAACGGATAACTTTAATTTATGTATATCACAAATCAGTGATCATATGTGAAAGAAAATTAAAAATGTTTGTCAATTTGCAATAAAAGTAGGTGAAACTGGAGACTTTTTCTTCTGGAGATTATTTTAAAGGAAAGGAATCGGAAAAATGTGTTTTCTATAATTCTAACATAAGTACAGCGGAAGGAATTTCCTCTGTAGTTGTTTGGGAAATAGCACAAGAGACTGGACATTGTGGAGAAACAAATTTTTCCCTGCTCTTTTTTGTTCTAACTCCAAACACTGAAGATTAAAGCTTGATTAAAAGTTAAAAACTAAGATCTAGCCTAGAAATTTTATGGGGTAGCTTATTACAAAATTTATTTAACACTCTAAGGCAGGAATTCAAGTGAAACACGGACGATCGCAACTCACCAATGCAATCGCTAATCCCCAAATTTGGATACGTTGCAATCGCTACGAGATGCGATTCTAATGTAATTCGACTTCCAGTAGCGATTGCAATTTGCGATCGCCTCGAAGCGATTGCAATAGTGTTTCACTTGAATTCCTGCCTAAGTCATAAAAATTAAAATTATTTTAACAAATCTAATTTTTCTAAAAATTAAATCCATTTTAAGATCTCTTTTTTTTTTTGCCAATATGTATTTCATTTCATGCCAAGGCACTTCATATTTAAGAATTTTGCCCCCTCAAATAAAATGTTGAAATGCCGCCCTTGTCAGCGGTGCTACCCTGCTAAAACGTAAAAATTAGTTGAAATTAAAGGAAGAGTAATAATATTTTTATTCATAACAAATGCACATTTATTGGGAATAAAAAAACTTCTTTTTTGACTTATGGGCTTATTGAAGAAAAGATTTCATGCACTGCTACTTTTAACTGATTTATTTTGAAACGCTAAAATACGAGGTTTAACATTTATGCTGCTTTGTTTACTGGTTTGTTTTTCTAGACTAAATTAATCTTTTGCAGTTTAGGTTCGAAAAAATTCGCTACAAATTATGAAATTGTAAGAATACACCACTATTTATCGTATCGTTCATACGCCACCATGCACTGCTAATGTAAATTTGCTTTGTACCATTAAAATAGCAACAGAAAGTATTCAGACTTTAACCCCTTCCAGGCTCATTTTATTTCGGGATTACGGATCAAAAAATGTCAATTTTTTTATTCTTATTTTCATACATACATATCTTTTTAAGCATAATAGCATCATTCGCATACAACATGTCCTACAAATAAGTGTAAAAATATCTATTTAAATAAATGAGTAATTTCGGGATTCCGGATCAAAAAATGTCAATTTTTTATGCTTATTTTCATACATACATATCTTTTTAAACATAATAGCATCATTCGCATGCAACATTTCCTAAAAATAAATATAAAAATATTTATTTAAATAAATGAGTAATAAATGAGTATTTACCTGTAAAGTTGGATTTCTGTATGACAGAAATCATTATACTTTGGAGTTGGCGCCTACTCTGATCTTAAATCTACAGTTCAAAACACTGTATAGTTGTGTTATCTAGTAGCAACAGTAGTAAATAAAAGCATCCGAAACCATAAAAGGGACATGTGAAATAATTCGGGAAAGACTGGTTGTGTAGTGTTAATTTTCACAGTGCCCGAGCTACACTCGGGATGAGCCAGAATGGAACATTTCGCTTGCCCGAGTCCAGCTCGGGAAAAGCCGGGAAGAGGTTAAATTAATTTTAATCGATGATTAAATCAATAATACGAAATTCCTGTGCATTGTGATTCGAGCCAAGCCGCGAAGCAACAAGAAAGACAGTTTTACAGACATTGTCTGAGGTAATTACCACGTAAAACTTGAATACTTAACAAAATAAGTTGGAGACAAAGGATAAACTTTTAAATCTGGACCTTTTGTCCACTCCGCTGAGAAATCCGGACCTTATGCCATCGCTGTCCAAAAATGCGGACCTTCTGTTCGTGGACCTTTTGTCTGTCGGATCTTATGTTCCTTGAATCTTATGGCCATTGGACATGTCTGGCGGACCTTCTGTCTTTTGGATCTTCTATCTCGCGGACCTTTTGGACGTGGACCTTTTGGTTTTGCACCTTTTAACCGGATCCCAGTGTTTCTCAGCTGTTGGTGCTGCGGACCGATATCGCTCTGCAGAAGAATGTGACCTATCCTCAGAGATGTTTGCTCGTTCACGTGAAAATAATTCCCTACTCAGAAAACAAGGAACATATTTCCTGTGAATTTAATTATTTTTTATAATTTTCTATGATTTTCTCACATGTTTATTTTCTATTGGAGTTACAATTACATAGTTGTTACAATGATTACTTATCTCTACATTTAAATATTTTTGTGACAATTCTTTAATACCAAGTAAAGTTCAATGTGCTTCTTTGTTTTCTTGTTTACTTATTTATTTGTTATTATTATTAATATTATGAAAACCCCGGTAAGTCTCTATGTTGGCAGGTACAGGGAATCTCTGGGGTGGCAATATTATTATTATTAATAAGGAAAAAAAACCGTTATTGGTACGCAAGCTTTTCTCACAAGCTTTTAATAGGGTAGCAACCTCTTGAGAAGGCTCTGGGAACTTCTCGTACCTCGAATTACTAATAACTCGAAGGTTTTAGTCATCCCCCCTCCCCCTTCAAATCACGGAGAGTTACGTAGATAGAAAAGTAAACCATGAGGCATTGTGTGAAAGACCTCTATTTTCACAGAAGATTAAACCTCAAAAGCACTTGCCACATTTATTCTACACCTTTCCAAACAAATTACATGAATCCACGGGTGATATCGCGTCTATTCATTGTGATTCAATCTTGCGGAGGAATTGAAATGACAGGGAAAATACACACACGGACACAAATGCTTGGAAGTGGTTTTCGCGGGTTATTTGCTTAAACCAATGGCCCCCCTCACAGCTTTCTAGAAACGACAACAGAAGCAGCCTTCTTTTTTGAGACAAAGACGCGAGTGTTTCCGGAGGCCCCTCTTTCGCAACGTCTAACCCAAGCTGTGTGTTATTCACGCTTAAAGAGAACTGAAACTGGAGACCCACTTGGTAATCTCACCAAGGAAACTCGAGATGTGCTCCGCAAAAAAGAACAGAAACAAAATAATGAAGCAGGGGGTGGCGCTTGCTGGGAGTTTGACGGATGGTTTGGTGGAGGAGCAAAATCGTCTTCTTGCCCTGCTGTTCTTTTGAGTCTGCTATCCTGTGGGCCCTCTCAAGGGCGGATGGATGGAATGGAATGGAACACCCCCCGTGTGGAGTTCTAACGTGGCGAAGAAGAGTTTTGGGAGATAGCTGGGGTGAAGATAAGATCGTCTGCGCTCTCCAGTTCTTCACTGAATGTCGACCTCGATCATGAAGGGGGTGGGTCCCTCATTGCGTGGATGGAATGCCCTCATGTAATCAGTTTTGTGGACTGAGTAAAAATATAAACTGCATGTAAAACGTAGTTTCAAGTAATATCAGCAACGGTTTAAGCTTAAACTTCATAAATGCTTTTCAAAAGAAGAAAAACTACAATTTTTTAAAGCACCAGCGTATGCTGCTGCAGACTAATCAGGGGCGCTGCAATGGGAGGTCACTGTGATCTCTTAAACATTTCCTTATTCGAAAATTTTGCTGATGATTCGGTAAATTTGTAGACAATGTTGGAACTTTGCTTTTTTTAAGTTTTATAAATTGTTTTTTAATAATGCCCAGTGTTCCTTCTCGTTCGATGTTATGTACTTAT
The DNA here is from genome assembly GCA_038373865.1 of Uloborus plumipes. Classification (NCBI taxonomy): domain Eukaryota; kingdom Metazoa; phylum Arthropoda; class Arachnida; order Araneae; family Uloboridae; genus Uloborus; species Uloborus plumipes. The sequence goes on along the minus strand of JAXGGA010017164.1, from coordinate 881 downwards.
GACATGTGTGCAAGCTCGTATTTTATCATTCTGAAAAATTAGAGCTTCATTTACATGTGTAGTCTTGAGCAAAGGAGAACCAGGGGGGACATGATTCAGTTGTTTAAATTTATCAAAATGAAAGATGTTATAGAGTTAAATTTTTGCATGAAAAGCAGGACAAGGGGTCATTGTTATAAGTTGTTTAAATCTCAGGCTAACCTGGAAATTCGGAAAAACTATTTTAGCAGAGTAGTGGGAACTTGGAATAGTTTACCGGAAGAGTCGGTAAGGAGCAAGGAAGTAGATAGTTTTAAGAGGGCTATTAATCTTCTTTGGGGTCTATAATTTGACTAGGACCAGCCCTGTTGGGCCCAGAGCCTGTTGCTGGTCGTCACATTTGTATTTGTATTTATTTGGCAAATTGAGAAATTTCCGCCTCTCTTAAACTTTACTGATCTTACTGTCGTCGTACTTACGACTGGGAAGTATGTCACAGATGCTGCTATACCATTTTCATAGCAGCATATACCATATTCATAGCATGTATCATTTTCATAGCATCATCTGCCACTAAATGCTGCTATGAAAATGATGACTTTCATGTCATCATTTTCATAGCAGCATCCAAGATATCTATGATGGAGAACGATGGAGATTGCACTAAAGTGTAGCTTTTATTGTTGACTTTGTTGAAAAATAGGTTTGCAATTTGTAAGAGTAATAAATTTCCTCCATTCTGCCATCTCTAATTATTTTACCTTGTCGGAAAACTCTTTTGTACTATTGAAGACCCTACTTATCAATCAACCTTCGTACCTTGAATTTTGTGGGGCGTGGGGAGGGGGTAAAATAGGGTAAATTGGAAAAAGAAGAGTAAAGCAACTCCCTGGTATAAAAAG